>JBBYHK010268544.1:0-28307 GCA_038382065.1 Adansonia grandidieri | reverse complement strand
ATAATATAACAAAGTAATAAGATAAATTAAAAAATATTAAAGCCATAATAGATAATACCATATCAAAAATGAAAAAATCACATGTTAAACTAGCAACTAGACCTGCTCATGAGCCAGACGACCTATCCATAAGCCATATAGCCTGCCCAACACAATAGGCCCGACACGATCAAGCCTAGGTCTTAGATTTTAATTTTAAGTATGCTCGACCTGAAATATTTTTTAAAATAAAATAATATATTTTATTTAAATTTAATTATAAAATATGTAAATATTAAGATAAAAATAACTTTTTAATATTATGAACAATGATTTGTACTTAAATAGGTCAGCCAAGACAAATTCGTCCCTGAGCTTAGAATTAAAAAATTTTTCGGGCTATAGATAGGCTCATAGAATCGAACTAAGATTTTTTAGACTAGACGGGGCCAAATTCATGCCTAAGCTTAGAATTCAAAATTACATAAAAATGGTTACATTTAACATAAAATAAAAAAATGATGTAAAATATACTCAAACCCGAACCTGACCTAAACCCTAACCCGAATTGGCCCGAACCCGAATTAGCACGAACCCATATTGGCCCAAACCCGAAAAAATTTAAACTCGTATAAACTCAAACTTAAATCAGCCTAAACTCAAAAAACTTGAACCCGAAATGACTTATCCTGAACTCGCCCAATTGCCACCTCTAGTTTCTTGTTTTCTTCATACCCGCTATTTTATGACAGTACATATGAAGATAGGCCGTGGGGTTGGTAGTCCCATTGTATTTTTCAAAATCAAGCACTTTAAACTTAGGCAGCATAATAAGACTTGAAACCAGCCCCAATGATTTTACGTCTATGATTCTAAATTTGTTAGTTCCTTCAACCGCTCGAAGGGACTTCTCTAGTGGCTGATACTTGTCCAAGTCCTCATCATTTTTTGAGGGCCTCTTTGCTTTCTCTTGCTCCATTTGCTCATCGAGGTCTGGGACTATAGGCCTTCTGGTGAAAAGCCCATGCCTTGAAATCTTTGAATTAAATGGGATGTTATTATAGGATTAATGTAAATGAGTGGCTGGGTTGGTGGGATGTTTACTGCTAAAGGATGTTGCCCATCCAATGCTATTTTCTAATCATTGGTGGCTTTAGTAGCACAATTCAAATAGCTTTCAAGATTGATGAGTTTTTTTCCCACCTCGACTGTGTTTGTCTGTTCTTTTTCCTTCAATGCATCGAATGATAGCTTAGTTAATTCAGTAATCTAAACTTAGATTTCCTCATTCTTACGGAGTGATTGCTCCTGAGACTCTCTATACATGAGTTAGAGTCTTTTTATGTGGGCTTGGTCATCATTTTCCATCATTTTTCAATGATTATGAGTGTTGTACCAATTGTAAACTGTAGGTTTCATGTTTTAGAGCACCTTCACATTAAATTATTACAGAATTAGGACTTTATGATATGTTCATGCATATGTTTGATGTAATGAGAATGAATATGAATGAATAAACAATGAAAAAATTAGTTTAGTCATAGAAATACGAAAAAGACAATTAGATTAAGGGGCAGTTCCACCAATAGCTTCTTTCATTAAAGTAACAAAATGTCCTGATTACATATGATTATATTCAAAAATGCCTAATAGATTACATTGTCTAATTACATGGTCTAAGAAATACAACAAGTTTTGCTCATGGGCTCCAATGGGCAAGATATCAGGTGTCAAGGATCAGGCTACATCCATCATGTTCTCAGCCTCTAACTGAGCTACCTGAATCTACTCTATAAGATGGCGATGATGGTCTTGATAGTTTTGGCATACGTGATTAACCACTGGAAGCCATTCTTGCTTCCACTGTTCAAAGGCTCTCACCAGTGCATTGACTTAGTCTTAGTAAGCTTGAAGAGAATGCTCTAAATCTTGAATTTTGAGTGTTAAATTTCTATTTTCAACCTGGTTTACTCTTAAATCTCATACTTCAGCTTCTAACTGTTCATTCTTTCTTTGGTAAGTTAATGTAAAAGCACGGGTTCTAACAAGCTTTTCCCTATTACCCCTAGTCACTTCTCTCCATTGATGTAGTTTCTTATCGAGAGTAGTAATTTCTGTCCTCCACTCTATTGATGACTTTCCAAGTCTTCGAGATTTGCTTACTTTGTTAAGGGCCACATAGTCTTTCTTTAAACTCTTGAGATCCTCCTTGAGGTGTTTTTTCTCCTTGACAGCCCTGTTCACCTCACCATTTTAAAGGTAAAGGTCCATTTTCAATTGATAATTTTATTTCTTTAATCAAGCAATCTTATTGACAAAGGTTGCTTTTTGTTGTTCGAACTCTCACTTGAGCAACTCAAGCTTAGAGGGAAATTCATCAACTGGTTTTTATGATGTTCCAATAGTAGACAAGGGCACGACATTATTAATGCGACAAATCCTCTATTCATCATATCCTGGGGTCATACTACTCCCTCTCCAATATCTTTCCATGCAGGGGGTTTATTTCCATGTATGAATGGCTAGTTAGACTTTTGACTTGTAAGCAGCTCACCATAGTCAAAATCCCAAAACTCTATGTCTTGGACAAAAAGGATGAATTGATGGCACTAGATTGTTGAAGGACTAAAAGGGGTACATAGCTAGTACTTCCTCAATAATCATATGAGTGGCAAGCAATTGTAATCTCCACACCAGTAAATGACCGCTTCTGGAGAAAACCAAAAGGCCTTCCATCTTACCTCCTTCTCTTGAGGTTTAGAACTTTTGGACCCATTGCTCTTCAGATTTGTCTGGAGGCTATTCCTTCTCATGTACCTTATACATAGGGCTAAAGTTAGGTAAGAAACAATACATCTTACTTTCTTCCAGGCCAAAGTGATTGATGAGCCAAATGTGAAGGAGCGGTGCACATCTAATGAACTGACCTATACCTATTCTTTTACAAAAATTAAGAGTTTAAATAGTTTCAACGATGATAGCCTTTGTGGGATTGATGTTACAGCACAAACGAGAAAAAAACATCTACTATAGTAGCTTTAACATAGCCTAATGTCTTTGGGAATATAACCATACCACATATTGCCAATGGTACTCACCATTGCTTCTTTCAACCTAGCCTATGAGATGCATTCACTATTCCCCTTTGTTTTGATATGATTTTCAATCCAAGACTTTGTTACCCTGAGGATTTGAGCCTAGTATTTTCTTGAAGTTTGTAGGATTCAATGCTTTCCAGTATATTTTGTTGACCTTTGCCCTCTAAATGTTGAGTAATGCAGTGTATTCATTAACCGCGGGAACCAAATCTTCATGATTGAAAGTGAAACACCAGTATGCTAGATTTTGAAATTGAGATGCTGCTTGCAACAAACCAACATCCAAAAAAACTTAGAGCAAAAGAGCAATATCTTTGTATCTCTTAATGAATAATTCCCTTTCGATATTGTCCCAATTAGTCCATATAATCCTTAGATCTTGCCAATCATTTTGATGGTACCCTATCTTGATCCTTTTATGCACTATTGAGACATACCCTAGTTTAAGAACGTTTTCATTTTCATGCTATCGGTGTTCTGACCATGCTCAGACTTCTTCAAAAGACTTTAGCTCTGAAATGGACTATTGCTCCATGACAGACACTCTTTAATGAACACTGAACCATTAACTAATTGTCGCATAGTGATGGTGATTATGATGAAATGATGCATGGTGAAAAAAAAAACAAAAAAGGAATAAGTTAGTAACCATTATGAAATAATAAGCAAAACATAAAGAACATAAGGAATAGTAACAGAAGCGTATCACAAAATTTGCCTGAGAATAGACAGTACGATGCTTAGGGGCAGTCATGATGATCATGAATGTTGAGGTATTAAACGGGCAGCATAATGGCATGTCCACATTAAAATTGCCTCTTCACGAAGCAACACGATACCTCGTAAGGACTAAGACTGACTGTTTAAATGATGACATTCGTTCATCACCATCCATGTTAAGTACATACTAAACCATCATTCAGGCAGCATGATGGCTTATTTTGGTCAGATATAACTATTTCAAGATAGCATTACAAGTAATGGCATTCATTTGTCCTTACCCACTTATTAAAAATAATTTACAATCAAACATAATAGCATATCCTAAAAGAATAATCATGATAATAAAAATAATAAATGTGGGTGACAATGGTCACCCATCATCGCCCGCATAACCATGGTATATAGGAGTCAAGGTAAGAAATGTTTCCCCTAGTGATCCTATTTTTTGAGTTATTCTAGAAGCATCTGGTATAGTTTAACATGGTTTAGCTTTTAAGGTTCACTATATGGGTTTAAGTTAATGCCTATTTTAGTATCTGAATCGTTCTTTCATCTGGAAAGGACAGTTAAGGCACCCCGGTCCTAGGCCCATTGTGGGTTTAGCAAAATGGGTTCGATCTACTGGATGTATTTAATTAATGCAAATACAGAAGGGTACTCACGAGAGAGATAGGTAATTTACATCCCAAAAGAACTTGCCATGCCTATGTAGAGGGTTACTCATGAAAATGAATGGCTCTCTTCCTGCTAATAATTAGGATACTAACCACACCATGGTGTTTGGTAGGAATTTAGGGCAAATGCAAGTGCACAGTGTGTGCCAGGAAAATAATCAAACCTCTTTGTTTCACTCCCATGTTGCCATATTTATTTAAATAAACATTTAATCGTGCACAAATAATCCCTAATAATCACAAGACAAAAAACATAAACAATAGAGATTAGTAGGCAAAAATAAAAGAGAATCATATCTAAAAATTATGGAGACCAAGAACCAAGAATCGAGTGAGCAATAGCTAGTTAAAGGCCAACTCTCTAGATTTGGTCCCTAGTGGAGTCGCCAAGCTATCGCCACGTGCCTACCTTTAAAACTTTGAATGATCCGAAAGGCATAGCGTGCTCCACTTAAAAATAAATGATGGTTGGTTACGGTCAAGCCTTTGAGTTATCCCTTGATTAGGATTTGGATTGGGCATGCTAATATGAAGGGGAGAGAGGCCATTGCACGAATCGCTTATCCAACTGGTCTTGGATGGCCACCACAAAGTGGCCATAAACTTAGAGTCACCACTGATCATTTCAGGTTAGGCAGGATCGGATGCCTACTGAAAATAATGTTTTGAGATATGAAACCTAAAACATCAATTTCAAGGTCTACAAAGTCCATAGATTCATTAGTTGGGTTTGGGAGTTGGTTACACATTTAGAATGATTGGCGCCCCACGACGCATGAAATCAGTACCTACTAACTAGGTCTCACTTTGATCTCAGTTAAATCAGTTTCATTTAGTCTTTATTTAGATATAATCCTTTTAAATGCATGTAGTTTTGGCAAAAAATACAAATCTAGGTTTTCAAAGAAAATTAGATCACATATGCACCTCAGAGATAGCAGGAGCGTAAGGATTTTTGTGAAAACAATGTTCGGATTGGATATAAAAAATTAGATGTTTTGTATTAGGCACTGGAGAGATACTAACACGAAACATTGCCTTGTAAATATTATTAAAAAAAAACAAGTTTTAAACATGAATGCACAATAATCACTACAAAAAGAAACGTATTAGTAAGATGAAAAAAGGGAAATATAATAATATAAACAAGCAATCACAAGTAAAAGAATGTAAATAAATAGGATGGACGATCAAAATGTATTTCATAATTGCCTTCGATTATTGAAGAATAATCAGGATGACAACTTTAGAGATAAGTTTGGATTGAATGGTGATTTGAGGGACAAAGATGATTAATCAAAGCAGTTTGAGGCATCCAGAAGAGAGAAAATTTTGCATTTGTCTTGAGGTAAAAGTGGGGTTGGAGTATCCCATCGGAGATGTGGGGTTGGAGTATCCCCTCGAAAAGGTAGGGTTAGGGTATCCCCTAAAATAAAGTTAGGAAAATATTTAAGAATAAAGAGAAAATTTAAATTTTTAATGAAAAATGGGGTTAAAGTATCCCTTTGAAGTAGTGAGGTTGGAGTATACCCAAAGATGAAAATTTTTTATAGTTTCAGATGAGGAATAAAAACCTTAAAGGTGGATCCAAAAAGAAAATTTAGGTTTTTGAGTTGAAAACGGGATTGGAGTATTCCCTTAGAGCAATAGAGTTAGAGTATCTTCATTAGCAAAAGTTTTAATATGAAATCTTTGTTTTATATTTTAACCTTGATCCGAGTTAAAAGGGGCTAGTGTTATGGGGAAACCAACTGGAGGCATTTTGAGACATTTGAACTTCTCAATAAAAATAGATTCAAAAATTAAGTTTAAAACTGTCGACGTTTCACATGCCCGACCTTTATGAACTTTGGGTGATCCAAAGGGCTAAAGCGCTTCGACTTAAAAAATATGATGATGTTTGACATGAAGAAGTAAAAGACCATCGGATGAATCGCTTATCTGACTAGTTTTGGATGGCCAACCTGAAGTGGCCATAAACTTAGAGTCGCCACCCATCATTTTAAGTTAGGCATGATCGGATGCCTATTGAAAATATACCAAAGATTCATTGTTTTAGGTTCAGGAGTTGGTTACGTATGGGAAAGGATTAGCACCCCTACGACGCCTGAAAATCAGTATCATCTGACTATATCTTACTTGAATCTTGGTTTCCTTAATTCCATTTTTATCATTATTTAAATATAATTCCTTCTAATGCATAAAATTTTGTAAAGATACGAGTCTAGGTTTTAATGAAAATTTTATCAACTAAACGCCTTAGAGAGGTGGAAAACATAGGGGTTTTTTATGAAAATGATCTCCAAATGGGTTTTTTAAAAAATCAAATATTTTATGTCTAGCACAAGAAAGATACCAACATGAGATATCATTTTGTGATTTTAAAAATGATCTTTAAAGCATGAATGCCCTAGGTCATTAGAAAAGGAAATGTATTAGTAAGGTGGAAAAGAGAACAATAAATAAATCTACACAAAATACATGAAAATAAGGGACGATCGAAATGTTTCTCGTAATTTTCTTCGATTATCAATGAATAACTGAGATGATAATGTTGAGACTTAGTCAGATTCAGTGGAAATTTGAGGAGAAAAAAAGGTTTCGATGACTTGGGGATGTCATAGGGAAAAAGTTTAGATTTTAGAAGAAATATGGAGAGCAAGGTTGGAATATCCCCAAAAGTGAAAATTTAATGTCATTTTAAGGTAAAAGTAGGGTTGGAGTATCCCCTCAGAGTAGTGGGGTTCAAGTATCCCTGAAAATGAAAATTTGATGTCATTTTGAGGTAAAAGCTGCGTTAGAGTATCCCTTTGAGAAGTAGGGTTGGAGTATCCTGAAAATAAAAATCTTTGATGTTAAGAGGAATGGGTCATATTTTTTAAAATAAAAAATCTTTAAAAATCGAGAGCCAAAGGTTTGGATAAAATGTTCCTTTTTTTGTTTAGCCTTGGTCTGAGTCTAAAAGGCTTAGGTTACGAAAATAAGCCAAATAGATCATGAGGCATTCGAATGCCTCAATAAAAACATTCTGGAAGTCAGGTTAAAAATAGAGGATAGCATCATGCTGTTTCTCTTTTGAAATTTCTTTCAAGCTTATTCGGAGGTCTTGAGGGGTAAACGAGGTACCATTGGAAAGGTAACCCGATAAGGATTAATATAAAAATAATCAGAAAATCCTAGGTGGAATTAATTTTTGAATTTCAACCTATCTCAACATTTGCAGCATGTACGAGGTAAAGGTATGGTGGAGTTTGAAAAATCATTTTGGATTCTTCCAGAATTGTTAAATTGTGAATAATAGCTTTTTGAAAGGGGAATTTCATGAACTCCATGCGAAAAATATTCAAGGGATTCTAAAATGTTGTTTGTTGGGCCGAAATAGCCCAAACAGTAAACTACTCGCTAGATCTAGGGGTTTCACACAACGAAGATTTGAAAAATTGTAACTATTTCATCCGAGATGATCTCAAAGTAAATGAGACATCATTTGAAAGCTAATTCGAAACCCTTCAACAAAAATACCAAAACATTCTGGATAAATCATTTTTTATTTTTTTAATAATTTTTCAAGGCCAGGCCACTGTGCTATCAAAACAAAATAAGGGAGGTGTTCAGTATTTTGGTTTTTCGATTTTTCTTCGGGTTGAGCTCAGGCTATGGATGTTCGACCATCCGTAACCAAGATGAGAGATTCACATGGGTGTTATAAGCTCATTCCACAATCTCGAAAGAGTTTGGGATGATACAACAACTCGTTGATCATGCCCCTATGAAGGTGGTTGGCTTAGGACTAAGGGTTCACATTTTTCAAATAAAAGACTTCATTTCATTTTTGAGAAACTAGTACTCTTATACTCATTCTTCTTTGAATCCAAAACTGAATACTTGCTTTGCCCCCAAGGTTGGAAAAACCAACTTCATAAAAATCTTAAGTCTATGTTATTCTCTATGTATGGGAGATAGCATGTGCTTAACTTGGGGATATTTTTGAAATTGAGTTTTCTATCACTCAAGCATGTATCTCAACACAAGCAAAGTACCATAAAATGATGCAGAATATGGAAGACATATATGCTAGAGCAAAGATGATATTTTTAATAGAAAAAATGACAAAAAATGCATGGAGATGATAGATAGATGCCTGAACATACTTAGGATGAACATGTTTAAAAAGAGTTTGCTAAAAGGGCATTTTTATTTCATGGAGCCTATCAAGCTTCTAGGAAATGCATGAGCATACTTATGTCATGTTAAGATGCATATTTTAAACATGAGATGAAGACATGAATATGGAAGGAACATGGCAAGAAATACATGGACAGAGGTAGTTATGGTGATGAAAATGCAAAAGAGCATGCTTAGTCAACCAAACAGCATGAAGTCACTAAGAAAAACATCAAGATCCTAAACTATCACAACTAAAGCCACAAAAAATGCATGGGAGTCCTAAGGAGGCCAAAAAACATGAAAAGGGTTTACTAAGATAATGTTAATGACAAAACATAAACTACAAAGATCAAGGTAGAAGGGATATACCAAAAAAACTTAAACTTTTTTTTCTCGAAGTAATGGCTGTAGGCTTAATTTTTTTCCTTCTCCATGCTATTATTTAGCAAGAAAAGGATAAAAGGAAATAGCTTTGGAAGTATGGTTGATGGTGAGGCTTTTTAAGGATCACAATGTGTGGAAAGTTGGGTTCTTAAATGTTTTCCAGTAATGGTTTGGGGTATTTACAGGAATAGAGGTTGGTTACGAGTGAAAGATAATGGAATAGTGCTCTTAGTGAGTTTTTAGAGCTAAAGTTGCTGGAGCATTTGTGGGAATGGATGAAGATTTTTCTTGAGATTCCTTAGAGTTTTTTTTCTTAGCTCTTCCCCTCCTTTTTTTGGCTGATCATTGCTCTTTTTAAGAGACAATGCAAGGTTATTTTTTATTTTTCTCTTCTACCCCAAGTGATGTCTCTAGGTACCATGCTCAGCTGACTTCTTTTTTATTGGTTCTACATACTGAGCAAGGAGGCAAAAAGGCTGCAGCAACCTCTTAGCGAAGATATGCCTGCCACCCTCTTACAACCATATATCTTATGAAAGTTACCTTTGTCAATGGTTGTTTGGACTCTAAAATTTGTTTAAAATCCATTAATGACCCTATAGTTAATGTTTACAATGTTATATGATAGTTTCTTGGTGCAAAAACATGTTTAAATCAAGTTCTTGAAGGTTTAAAAATGGCTCGAACTAAGCAAAAATGCCTTAGTATATCAATACATAACATGTTGTATCAATACATAAGGTATACTTTACTCCTGAGTATCGATAAATTAATTGTGTATCGATAGTAAGAGCAAAAAATGTTTCCAGTCTCAAGACTTAGAGGCCAGTATCGATACTCCATGGATTTATGAATTGATGCATTTTGCCAAAAATCATAACTTTAGCTACTGCCAAGGTCTGTATCGATACAAACATGCTATAGGTATCAATACCACATCTTAGGTATCAATACCAAATCCTCTTGTATTGATACTACATGTGAATTCAAGTTTTTTGCACCGTAAAGGCCTCGTATCAATACTGTACCCTAATATAACTTGTACGAACCTGTAGCTTCCCGATTTACCTTAACTTGGTCATAAACAATGGGAAATTGATTTGTCTATGACACTATGAAAGTGGCCTTTGATGCCTTATTTTTACATTTTCTTTAATATGACCCATAGGCATTTTAGAACTTCCCAAAAACTTTTTCGCTGGGCGACTTTGATTTTGTCACTCTTTGATTATGCCTTAGGTTGCCAGAGATTGGCTCGGATAAAATGAGGTATCTACAGTTACCCCTCTTTGGCCGTTGCTGAGTATTAAGAACAGGCAAAGATAAATAGACACCATTTTGTTCACACAGTGTATTAGGTTATTTTTCGAGTAAGAAAGAAAAGGTGTCCTGCCCTTTGAGGACTAAAAGAAAAAATGTGCCACCAGCTCATGTGGGCTTAGAGCAATAGAAAAGGCATCTTGCTCTTTGAGGACTAAAATGAAAGGGGTACTACCAGCTTGTGTGGGCTTAAAGGAAAAAGAAAAGGCATCCTTCTCTTTGAAGACTAAAATGAAAGGGGTACCACTAACTTGTGTGGGTTTAAAAGAAAATACATCATGCTATTTAAGGACTAGAATGGAAGAAAAGGTCCTACTCTTTGAGGACAAGAAAAGAAAACATCCTGCTCTTTGATGACAAGAAAAGAAAACATCATGCTCTTTGAGGACAAGAAAATGAAACATCCTGCTCTTTAAGGACAAAAAAAATGTCCTACTCTTTGAGGACAAAGAAAGAAAAGGTTTTGCTCATTAAGGACAAAAAAAGAAAAAGTCATGCTTGTTGAGAAAAAGTTTATGGACTACGATGTCGGTATTCAACCCAGGCATATCCTGGTAAGACCAAGCAAACACATCTTGGTACTCTTAGAAAAGGCTTATCAATTGGTTTTGGGTTGATAGTTTTATAGAAGTTTTAATTTGACTTCTTTTCGATCTTCTTCTATCTCATGGTTTATGGTTTCAGTGGGTTTTTTATGAGGTAAAATTTGTTTTTCTTCATGTTCAATTAATCTGAGCAGATCTGGGGGTATAAGGTCCTCCTCAGAATCTTCTTCATACTCAACCCCACTAGCACAGATTGCTTGCTCAAAGTCGATATCCTGAGCCTCAATGCAGATATTCATGTCATCTTCATCTGAATACTTGAAAATATGAAAAAGAAGAATACAGGCAAAATGATATAGGATAGGAGATGAAAATGGACATAATGAATGAAATGCATAATGCTCTATTATTTTCATTGATAATACTTAATAAAAGGTGCCCATACAAAGGATCCCACAATGCTCTTAGGCGAAAGCATGCGGGTTTGGTTCATAGGATTTTTGTCTTAGTCTAGACACTTGGAATAAACTATGGAGGGCATAAGTAGGTCTCTCCACCCATTGCTAATGGCTTTTCAATTACATTGATAGATAAATTCTTAAAAGTTTTCCTTAACATAAGCATGAAATTTGTCAAGCTAGTGTTAACATGTTCGCCTAAGTAAAAGTTCTTATGCAGTAGCAAAAATGCCATAGGTTCATGTCCCATGTCTTGTCCCAATACACGTACTATTTTTTTCTCTTGAGTATTCTGGGCTTGTTTCTTTTTCTACTGTGCATTGGGTTTAAACCCCAATCCTTTCTTGTTAGTCTGATGGGTCACCTTTAGAGCTTTAGCTACTTCTTGGAGGCATCTTCCAAGGCCTTTTTCGGCTCGGGCACCTTTGCTGACTATTAGTTTCAAGCCTATTTGCGTGCTTCCTGATAGATGAGGTTTAATCATGAGCAATCCCTCCTTGACATAGGTGGCATTGATAAACTCAAATGATTGAAAAGAGGTTTTGGAATGCCCTCATCAAGTTCAACATATGGGTATCGGTCGAGGCAGCAGCAATGATATATTTTTCCCCACCAATACTGGCAACATTGTTTCCAATTACAAACTTCAATTTTTAGTGCAAGGATGATGGAACTGCTCTTGCAGAATGGATCCACGGCCTTCCCAAAAGGCAATTATATGATGGAGCAATGTCCATCACATGAAAGTCAACCTCATAAGTACATGGGCCTATTTGGAGTGGGATAGTGATGTTCCTTACAATGCTTCTACAGGTTATGTCAAACGCTCGCACGATTATGTGACTATTTCAAATGTGAGAAGCATCAATAGGGAGCTTATTCAGGCATGACATAGGCATTACATTCAAAGCTGACCCATTATCATTAAGCACCTTGGGTAATATGCTCCCTTTAAAATATATGGTGATGTGGAGGGCTTTATGATTTCCTCTTCCTCCTTATGGAATCTCACCATCGCTAAAGGATATGTAATTGTCAGCCATGATATTGTTTACTAGATGATCTAGATAGCCTATAGAAATATTGGGAAAGACATAGGCCTCGTTCAAAACTTTCAAGAGTGCATTTCTATGAGCTTCAGAGTTCAACAAAAGTGACAGCACGAATATTTTGGTAGGTTGCTTATTTAGCTGATCCATGATACTGTATTCACTATGTTTGATGAACTTAAAAAACTTCATTACTTTTTTCTCACTTATCAGTTCTTAGGTAACTTTTGAATCTGACCCTTTAATTGCAAACTTTAGTGTTTAAAGATTCTGGCTAGTATCTTCTTGTTGAGCTTCATCTCTTAAGGCAAGTGGCATATAACACTTACCACTCTGACTTAAGTGGCTTACCTTCAAAATCAATATTTAAGGCTAGTTGACTAAATTCCCCGATAGTTAAGGTTTTACTCTTATGGTTCCAAGGAACAGCCTTGTTGTCTTCATAGAGGAATGGAGATGGTAGTTAAATGACCATCTTTGGTATAAATAGGGCAGGAGTGACTTAAGCACATGATCGATTATCATACAAGATTAGTGGCCTTTTGATGCCATAGAAGGGATTGTTCCCATCCTCTTTTGTGGCATTGATGAATGGAAGTGCATCGATAGGTTAAATAGTCAGAGTCTGCTTCTCATCATAAAATTTGATGCTACATTACTTCATCATTTTTTGGACCATGGCACGAAACTCTTTACACATCTAAAGGGTATGACCATATACTGTATGGAAATCGCAAAAGTTGCCAACTCTTCCTCTTTCTTCTCGACCCCATTAACTAATTTGGCTTTTACCAAAATCTGCCAAACTATGCTCATTAGCATTCTGAGCTCTTCCATATTTTTCATGATCTTGTAATCTTGCTCAACAATGAACCTTTCTAGGTCTACACCTATAGGGTTTGAGATAAACTACCTCTCTTGTCAAACCTCAACTGTCGTGTTGTTTTGACTTTTGCTTTCCTCTTGCCCTTGCTTGATTCTCTTTTCAAAGCCTTATGCATCATCCTACAAATTATGACTATGTCTGTAAAGCTTTTACGGGTTTTTTTTGCCATTTCCTCACAGTACGGTGACTATAGTGTGCCAATGAACCTGACGATCATTTCTTTCTCCAACAATAGCAGTTAAATTTGGACGGCCTTTTCCATCCACATAGAGGCATAATGCCTGAAGCTTTTATTTGGCCACCTCTCCTTACTCATAAAGGAAAGGCAAATCAGGATGCCATCGTTATTTGATTTTTCCCCTTCGATGACATTAACAAATGGGTAAATTAATTCATGACATTCCTCGTAGAATTTTATCTCGGATCATTCCATCATTCCTTGGACCATTTTCAGGAACAACAAAAATTGCTATAAATCATGCTTTGAGCACTGTAGCAATAAGAGGACTCTATGAATTCCTCTCTTGGCTCACTATCCTAACTTACCTAAATGCTTACCACACTCTCCTCATTGGCGTCTTGACTTCTCTGACACCTCTTTTGATCCAACAGCCTTTCCCATCAGTCATGGCATTTACCCTCGATTCAGTGTGATTAGGGAGTGGGTTGGCCCCAACATTTAGTCTGGGCCCTTGCACTATTTTGATTATGCCTCTTTTCAGCAGGCCATGCACCTTTCTCTTAAATGAGGTACAGTTCTTAATTAAGTCTCCCTATACTCCAACATGGTATTAACAATAAGCATTCTCATCATACCAGTTAGGGTATGGTGGAGATTTTGAGTCTAGAAACACTGGGGCGACCAATCGATTAGCTAATAGGTGATTATAGATCTCTTTATATAAGTATGGTAAAGGGTCAAAATGTTCCCTTTCTCGAGGTGTTAGATGATTACTTGGGGCTCAGCATTGTTTGTGCTGCAAGGTTGCATGTTTGAAGGAGTATTTTGAATAGGATTTGATGTGAAGGTGACTGTTAGAGCAATCCTAGTAGAGTGAACTGCTGGTGTCATTTGGTAAGGGCTAAAACCTGGATGCAAGATATTTAGGGCATATACCCCTTAAGCTGAGCATGGATTTTGAGGGAATTTTACGGTGCTGTGACTGATAGCGTTTATTTCTTTTTCCTTTCTTTTACTTGTTGGTTTTTTTATTTGACCCGGATGATTCTCCCATAGATATTTTCTTACTTTTAATGGCATTATCAATCATCTCCCCTGATATGACTATATCAGCAAAATTCTTTGTGGTGTTTCCCACCAACTTCTTGTAGTAAGGAGCTTTCAAAGTGCCAATGAACATAACTACCATTTCTCTTTCAGTTAGTGGAGGTTGAACCTGAGCTTCCTCCTTGCTCCATCTTTGGTCATACTGCCTAAAACTCTCAAAGGCTTTCTTCTCCATGTTCATGGGGGAAAGGCGATCTAGGGCCCAGTCAGATACATGTTCATATTGGTCGAGCAATGGACGAGCCAGATCTATCCATGTTTGAATACTTATAGGGTCTAATACCATCGGAGAGCTACCCCGGTTAAACTGTCCTAGAAGCAGTGGATTAGCAATTTCCATTTTCCTCATACTTGGTCATCTTGTGACAATACATCCGAAGGTAGGCAGTGGGATCTGTGGTCCCATAATATTTTTCAAACTCTGATACCTTGAATTTATGCGAAATGATGAGACTAGAAACCATCCTAGGGCCTTCGCGTCTATAATTCTAAATTTATCACTTTTCTCGATAGCTCAAAGATGTTTCTCTAGAGATTGGTATTTGTTTAAGTCTTCACCATTTTTAGAAGAACTTTTTGCCCTTTCTTATTCTGCTATTCATCAAGATCTAGTATTATAGGTATAACGAGCAAAAAGTCTTGAACTAAATATGGTGCTGTTACAGGATTGAGATAAATGAATGGTTGAGTCAACAAAATTCTTGCTGCCAGGGGATACTGTTCATGCAAAGCTGCTTCAAGCACATTAGTAGCCTCGGTACCAGCGTTCATATTACTCTCGAGGTTATTCAGTCCCTTGCCAATGTCGATGGTGCTCGTTTGTCCTTTATCCTTTAAAGTTTCGAACAATAGTTTTGTCAATTTCGCCATTTGAGATTGAAGTTCTTCATTCCTACGGGCTGATTGTTCTTGAGATTCTTTGTACATGAGTTCTAGTCGCTCAATACGAGACTGATGATCATTCTCCATGGCTTTACTATAGGTACAAGTGTTGTAGCAATGATTAGCTGAAGATTCTATGTTTCGGGACATCTTCACTTTAGATTATTGACATATTAGACCTTTAAAATGTGTCATGACATGACATAAAGATGGATATGAATTCATAAAGCAAAAAAATGATTAGGTTATTAATGCAAAGTAGAAAAAGAATAATTGTTATTGATACAAATGCAAGAGGGACAACTAGATTACGAAATAGCTCCACCAATAACGTCTTTCATTGAAGCAACCAAAGTCTTGAATACATATGATTACATTTGAAATTGTTTAATCACATGTTCTAAGAAATACAATAGTTCTTGTTCATGAGCTTCGGTGGGTAAGATACTACATGCTAGAGATCGAGCCACGTCCACCATATATTTGGCCTCCAATTGAGCTATCAAAATTTGTTTAGTGAGATGGCGATGATGAGTATAATAATTTTGGCGTTCCTGATCAACAATTTGTTACCATTCTTACTCTCACCATTTTGAGGCCCGTACTAATTTCATCCACGTAGTTTTGGCAAGATTTAAGGACTGCTCCAAGCCTTGAACCCTGACTGTTAACGTCTCACTCTCAACTTGATTCGCTCTCAAATCTTAAACTCAAGCTTCTAACCATACATTTTTCCTTTGATAAATTGATGGAGGGTTCGAGCTCTAACAAGCTTTTCTTTACTATCTTTAGCCACTTCTTTCCATTGATGTAGTTTTTTTTTTTAGGGTGGTAATTTTTGTTCTCCACTCGATTGAAGACTTGCTTCGACGTCGTGATTTGTTTGCTTTACTAACGGCCACATAGTCTTTCCTTAGACTCCCAAGATCTTTTTTGAGATGATTATTCTCCTTATTAGCTCATTTTACCTCACTTTCACGTAGATAAATGTCCATCTCTAATTGACACTTTTCCTCCTTTAGGCGGGCAATTTCCTTGGTAAGACTTGTCTTTTCTTCTTCGAATTCCCATCTAAGCAATTCGATTTTAGAAGGGAATTCTTCATCTACAGATATAACAGCAAACGGAGGCAAGGCATTATTCATGCGATGTATCTTCCATTCATTATACCCTGGGGTCACACTACCTCCTCTCCAATGTTTTTCCATGCAATGAGTTTGTCTCCAAGCCTAAAAGGCTAACTAAATTTTTGACGTACAATCCTACCGGCTATATTCAAGGTCGCATGCCTCTAGGTCTTGAACAAAGGGGATAAATTATCGATATAAAAATTATCGAAGGACCAAAATATGTGCGTAGCTGGTACTTCCCTATAACCTCATGAGTGGCACACAACTATAATCCCTACATCTGTATATAATGGTTTGTGGCGAGAACTAAGCGACCTGCCATGTCACTTCATCCCCGTTAAGGTTTTGAAGTTTTTGGATCCATTGTTCTTCGAACTTTTTGTGAAGCCATTCCTTATCAAGGACTTTGGAGATAGGATTGAAGTCAGGGAAGAAATTGTATGGCCTCATCTTTTCTTCCAAGCAAAAGTAGATAACAAGCCACAGGTGAAGCATAGGTGCACATCTAATGAAACGTCCTGTCCCCATTTTCTTGCAAAAATTAAGGGCTTGAATGGTTTCAGCGATGATAGTAGATGTTGAGTTAATGTTGAAACATAATCGGGAAATGAGATCTACCACTATCACTTTGACATAACCTAGCATCTTCGGGAAAATGACTAGGCCATATATCGCTAAAGTGAATATATCTTGCATTTTTTAAACGACAACAATATTTGCCATTGCCTCTTGTAAACTAGCCCATGAAATGCACTCACCGTTTCCCTTCTTCTTGATGTGACCTTCAATCCAACTCTTGGGTGCCCTGAAAATCTGGGCCAATCTTTTCTTAAAAGCTGAACGGTTCAATGCCTTGCAATATATTCTATTAGTCTTGGGCCTCTTGATGTTGAGCAGCGAGGTATATTCCTCTAGTGTGGGGGTCAAATCCTCATGGTTGAAGGTAAAGCATCGATATGCGGGGTTCCAAAATTAGGAAACAGCCTGCAATAGATTAACATCCAAATGGACCTAGAGTAAAAGGGTAATGTCCCCGTATCTCTCTATGAATGATTCCTTCTTGGTACTATCCCAACTGGTCTATACATATTTTAGATCTTGCCAGTCATCCTATTGATACCTTATTTTGATCTTTTTGTTCGTTGTCGAGATATACCCAGGTTTTAGGATGTCCCCATCTTCACGCTGCTGTTACTTGGACCAAGCTCGAACTTCCTCGGAAGATTTCAACTTTAAACGGACTGTTGCTCCATGATAGACAACCCTTGGTAAACACTGCACCATTGGCCAATTATCCCATGGCAATAATAATAATGAAATGATGCTTGCATGCAAAAGAGAACAAAAAGAGACAATAAGTTAGCAGCTGTACAATGAAATAAACACACAAAAGAATGAAAGCAACAAAATGAAAATGCCATGTAGAAGTTTGCCGTAAGAATAGATGATTTGATGTATAGGGCAAGCATAACAATCCAGCATCACAACATATCTATGCTAAGATTGCCTTTACACATGGTGATACAATACCACATAAGGATGGGCCTAACCAAACAAGCGGTGATGTTCGTTCATCAATATTTGTGTTAAGTCATTAGCATGGTGACTTATTTTGGTTAGATTATGAATTTTTGGCATCATAGGCGTGAACATTTGCTCGTCTTCACCCACTTGCTATGGAAAGGTGAGCCATAGAACATTATAGCATACCCTAAAGAAATGATCATAAAATTAACATGACAAAAGTAAGCGATGATGTTCACCTATCGTTGCTTGTATAATATGGTATACAAGAGTAAAGGGAAGAAGTGTTTCCCTGAGTGACCCTATTCTCCAGGTTATTCTATCAGCATTCTGTTATGGTTTGACATGGTTTGGCTTATAAGGCTCACTATATGAGTTTAAGTAAATGCCTAAATAGGTATCCGAATCACTTCTCCATCCGATAAGGACAGTCGAGGCACCCTAATCCTAGACCCATCGTGGGTTGGGCAGAACAGGTTCAGCCCAGTGGATCTATTTCCCTATGCACATGTGGAGGGTTACTCATGAGAGACATAGTTAATTTACATCCCGAAAGATCTTGCCATGCCTATGCGAAGGGTTACTCATAAAGGCGGATGGCTCACTTCCTCCTAATAATTAGGATCCTAGCCTTACCATGTTGTTTGGTGGGAATCTAGTGCAAAATGAAAGTGCACAGTGTGTGTCGGGAAAACTATCAAATCTTTATCTTTTACTCCATATTACCATACTTATTCAAATCAACATTTATTCGAAAAGAAGGCGATACCTAAAAAATTCACAAAATAAAGGCATAAAAAGTAAAACATTAAAAGGAAAAAAAGAGAGGGAATTATATCTAAATAATTATGGAAACTGAAGAACCAAGGACCAAGCAAGACTTAGCTAGTCACAGGCCTAACTCTTTAAGTTTCTCCCCAGTGAAGTCACCAAGCTGTCGACGTTCCATACACAAGGCCTTTAAAAACTTCGGACAATCCAAAGGGCCAAAGCGTGCTCGACTTAAAAAATATGATGATGTTTGACATGAAAGGGTGAAAGCCCATCAGACGAATCACTCATCCAACTAGACTTGGATGGCAACCACGAAGTGGCCATAAACTTGGAGTCACCATTAATCATTTTAAGTTAGGCATGACCAGATGCCTATTGAAAATAATACCAGAAATTCGTTGTTTTGGGTTTGGGAGTTGGTTACGTGTGGGAAAGGATTAGCACCCCCACGATGCCCGAAAATTGGTACCATCTAACTATATCTTACTTAAATCTCGATTTCTTTGGTTCCATTTTTATCATTATTTAAATATAATTCCCTCTAATGCATGAAATTTTGTAAAGATACAAGTTTGAGTTTTCATGAAAAATTTATCACCTATGTGCCTCGGAGAGGTGAGAAACATAGGGGTTTTGATGAAAATGATCTTCAAATGGGTTTTTTAAAAAAATCAAATATTTTGTCTGGCACTAGAGAGATACCGAAACGAGATATCATTTTGTGATTTTGAAAATGATCTTTAAAGCATGAATGCCCGAGGTCTTTACAAAAGGAAATGTATTAGTAAGGTGGAAAAGAGAACAATAAATAAATCCACACAAAATACACAAAAAGAAGAGATGATCAAAATGTTTCTCGTAATTATCTTTGATTATTAATGAATAACCGAGATGACAAATTTTAGACTTAGTCAGATTCAATGGAAATTTGAGGGGAAAAAAAGGTTTCGATGACTTGGGGATGTCATGGGGAAAAAAGTTTGGATTTTAGAAGGAATGTAGAAAATAGGGTTGGAGTATCCCCTCAGAAGAGTGGGGTTGGAATATCTGCAAAGGTGAAAATTTGATGTCATTTTGAGGTAAAAGTAAGGTTAGAGTATCCCACCAGAGTAGTGGCATTCGAGTATCTCCAAAAATAAAAATTTGATGTCATTTTGAGGTAAAAGCGAGGTTGGAGTATCCCCTGGAGAAGTGGGGTTAGAGTATCCTCGAAAGTAAAAATCTTCAACGTTAAGAGAAATAGGTCATATTTTTGAAAATAGGGAATATTTAAAAATCAGAAGTCAAAGGTTTGGCCAAAATGTTCCTCTTTTTGTTAGCCTTGGTTTGAGTCTAAAGGGCTTAGGTTACGAGAATAAGCCGAATAGATCATAAGGCATTCGAATGCCTCGATAAAAATGTTTCAGAAATCAGGTTAGAAACAATGGACAACGTCATGCCATTTCTCTTTCGAAATTTATTTCAAGCTTATCCAGAGGTCCCGAGAGATAAACGAATTACCATTAGAAAGGTAACTCGATGAGGAAATGTAAAAATATTCCAAAAGTCCTATAAAATTACCTTCTAGGTAGAATTAATTTTTGAATTTCAACCTGTCTCAACACTTGCAGCATGTATGAGTTAAAGGTCTAATGGACTTTGAAAAATCATTTCGGATTCATCTGGAATTGTTAAAATGAGAATAATGCATTTCCTAAAAGAGAATTTCATGAACTCCATGGGAAAAATATTCAAGAGATTAAAAAATGTCGTTTGCTAGGTCAAGACAACCCAAATGGTAAACTGCTTACTAGATCTAGGGGTTTTAGACAGCGAAGATTTGAAAAATTGTAAATATTTCATATGAGATGATCTAAAGGTAAATGAGACGTCGTTAGAAAGGTAATTCAAAACTCTTCAAGGGAAAAGTACCAACACATTCTGGATAAATCATTTTTTATTTTTTTAATAATTTTTTAAGACCAAGCCACTGTGCTACTAGAACAAAACAGGGGAGGTGTTCGGTATTTTGGTTTTTCTTTGAGTTGAGCTCAGGCCATGGACATTCAAACATCCATAACCAAGATAAGAGATTGACATGGGCATTATGAGTTCATTCCATAATCCCAGAGTAGTTTGCGATGATAGAACAACTCATTGACCATCCCACTATGGGGGTGGTTAGCTTAGGACCAAGGGTTGACATTTTCCAACTAAAAGACTTCATTTCATTTTTGAAAAACTAGTACTCTTGTACCTATTCTTCTATGAATCTAGAACTGTATACTTGCCTTGCTCCGAAGGTTGGAAAAACCAACTTCATAAAAATCTTAAGCCTATGTTATTCTCTATGTATGGGAGATAGCATGTGCTTAACTTGGGGATATTTTTGAAATCGGGTTTTCTGGCACTCAAGCATACATCTCAACACAAGCAAAATACCACAAAACGATGCAGAATATGGAGGACATATATGCACAAGCAAAGATGACATTTTTCATAGAAAATATGACAAAAAATGCATGGAGATGATAGATAGATGCATGAACATACTTAGGATGAACATGTTTAAAAAGAGTTTGCTAAAAAGGCATTTTTATTTCATAGAGCCTATCAAGATTCTAGGAAATGCATGAGCATAATTATGTCATATTAATATGCATATTTTAAACATGAGATGAAGACATGAATATGGAAAGAACGTGGCAAGAAATACATTGACAGAGGCAGGTGTGGTGATGAAAATGCAAATGAGCATGCTTAGTTAACCAAATAACATGAAGTCACGAAGAAAAACATCAAGATCCTAAACTATCACAACCAAAGCCACAAAAAATTCATGGGAGTCCTAAGGTGGCCAAAAAAGCATAAAAAGGGTTTACTAAAATGATGTTAATGATAAAATAGAAACTACAAAGATCAAGGTAGAGGGGACATACCAAAAAAACTTAAACTTCCTTTTTTCTCAAAGTAGTAGCTGTAGGCTTAATTTCTTCCTTCTTTTTACTATTATTTAGCAAGAAAAGAATAAAAGGAACTAGCCTTTTGATGGTATGGTTGATGGTAAGGCTTTTTAAGGATCAAAATGTGTGGAAAGTTAGGTTCTTAAAGGTTTTCCAGTGGTGATTTAGGGTAGCTACGAGAATGAAGGTTGGTTATAAGTGAAATACAATGGAATAGTGCTTTTGGTGAGTTTTTAGAGCTAAAGTTGCTAGAGAATTTATGGGAATGGATGAAGATTTTTTTTTTTAAGATTCTTGAGAGTTTTTTTTTTCTTGGCTCTTCTCTTTTTTTTTTTGGCTTATCATTGCTCTTTTAAAGAGATAATGCAGGGGTACTTTTGATTTTTCTTGTCTACCCCAGGGGACATCTCCAGCTACCATGCTCAACTGACTCCTTTTTTATTGGTTCTGCAATACTGAGCAAGGAGACAGAAAGGCAGTAGCAGCTTTCCGATGAAGATTTGCCTGCCACCTCTCACAACCATATATCTTGTGAAAATGACCTTTTTCAATGGTTGTTTGGGCTCTAAAATTTGTTTGAAATCCGTTAATAAGCCCATAGTTGAGGTCTACAATGTTAAATGATAGTTCCTTATTGCAAAAACATGTTTAAATTGGGTTCTTGAAGGCTAAAAATGGCTCAAACTAGGCAAAAATGCCTTGGTGTATCGATACATAACATGTTGTATCGATACACAAGGTATATTTTACTCCTGAATATCGATATAATTAATTGTGTATTGATACTAAGAGCAAAAATATTTCTAGCCTCGAGACTTAGAGGCTAGTATCAATGCTTCATGGATTTGTATCGATACTCAGACTTGTGTATCAATATATTTTGCCAAAAATCATAACTTTAGCTACTGCCAAGGTCTGTACCGATACAAACATGTCAGGTATCGATATCACATCTTGGGTATCGATACCAAACCTTCTTGTAACGATACTACATGTGAAACTTTAAGGTTTTTGCACCATAAAGGCCTCGTGTCAATACTTACGCCCCAATATAACTTGTACATACCTATAGCTTCCCGATTTACCTCAACTTGGTCACAAATAATGGGAAATTGATTTATGTATAACCTTGGTGACACCATGAAAAGTGGCCTTTAATGCCTCATTTTTACATTTTCTTTAATACAGCCCATAGACATTTTACAACTTCCTAAAAACTATTTTACCGGGTGACTTTGATTTCATCACTCTTTGATTATGCCTTAGGTTGCCAAAGATTGTCCTGGACAAAATGAGGTGTCTATAAAAATAATGGATAGTATCATGTCATCTCCATTCTTGAATTTCTTTCGGGTGCATCCGAAGGCTTCAGAGGGTAAATGAGATACCATTGGATAGGTAACTTGATAAGGTTTAATATAAAAATATTCAAAAAATCCTAGAAAATTACTTTCTAGGCAAAATTAGTTTTTAAAGTTAAGTTTGTCTCGTACAAGGAAAATGGCATGATGGAATTTGGAAAATCATTCCAAGCTTATCCAATATCACTAGATCATGAACAAGAACTTTTCGAAAAGGGAATTTTGTGAACGTTTTAGGAAAAATATTTGGAGATTTCGTAAAAATAATCTGATGTGCCAAAACGGCCCAAACAGAATGTTACACTCTAGTTCTAGGGGTTTCAGATGACAAAGGTTCAAAAAATCATAACTCCTTCATTTGGAATGATCCTAGGTAAATAGGACATCATTAGAAAGGTAATTTGATGCCTTTTAAGGGATAAATATTAGAAAAATTAAAGGAAATATTTTGTGGTTCAAAAATGATTTTTCAAATTTAGACTATAGTGTTGCTAGAGGAAAAACAGGGGGATTATTCTATATTTAGGGTTTTTTGAGGGTCAAATTCGATTTATGGACATCCAAACATCCATAACATATGGGAAAGAATCAAACAGCATTACGAGTTCATTAAACAATCTTGGAGTAGTTTAGGACGATGAAACAACCTGTTGGCCGTGCCATAAAAGTGTTAGACTTGAGATCAAGGGTTAGTATTTTTCTGATTAAAAGGAGGTTAGAGGTTATGTTGACTTGATAAAAACAACATTGCTAAACTTGTATTATCATGAATCCAAAGCTGAAATGATTGCTTTGTCCCTAAGATTGGAAGACCAATTTTATGAAAGCATTAAGCCCATGCTATTCTTTATCTATTGAAGGTAGCATGAACTTAACTCAGAGATTTCTTTTAAAAATCATATTTTTAACAAACAAGCATGCATCTTGATAGGAATAATATAAACAAAACATAACATGCACTAAGATGAGCAAGGACTAAACATGCAAACACACAAATGACATATTAACATGGAAATAGGTGACAAAAATGTGAGAAGATGGCAAATAAGCTGTATAAATATATTTAACCAAAAGAATGCAGGCTGAAGTTATCAAGATAGCATTTTTATGTTATAAGACTCCTTAAAACACAAAAAAATGAATGAATATACATAAGACATGTTAAGGTGAACATTTAAGCATGTGTTAAGCATGACAAGATATTTGGCCTACCATGCAATATCAAGGCATCAAAAGAACATCAACACTCTAAGACTACCCCAAACAAGGTAGCAATAATGCATGAAAACCTTAAAAGGGTCATGGTAACATGGAGAGGTCACTAAGAGGAAGAAAATACTGAAAAACCAAAGAATATGTAGAGTTAAGTGGAGAAAATATACCAAAAGTTTCAAGCTTCAGCCTTTTCTCTGAGCAACATTTTTGAACTTCACTTTCTTGGGTTGAACAGCAAAATAGTGATGAAAATGAGGGGCTTTTTCGTTAGGTATGGATAAACAGGAGTTTTAAGAAGGACTATGGGTGAAATAAAGGTTTTTGGAAAGATTTTTGGTGATGGTTTTGAAGGGATCCAAAAATGGAGAAGAGTTTCTTAGTTTTTGGTAGGTGTGGGAATATTTAAGCGATGAAAGAATAATTAGAAGTGGAAATTTTTCTATTAGGAATATTTTTTTCTCAGCTGAGTCCAAGGTTGGCTTATATAGCCATGTGACTATAAAGGCAAAAGGTAAAAGGCAAGGGCATTTGAGGTTTTAATGCATGTACCTTATGTAGAGGTCAAGTATGATGCTCAGCTACCTTGCAAACCCATTGGTTTGCTTAGCAAAAATAGTGGATCTAGACTACTTTATATAGTTAAGCATTGGGTAAGTTAAGCCTTACCCTTTGACAAATTGCCTAATGTCATCAAATGTCCTTTGTCATTGGCTATTTAAACCTCAAAATTTTGTTTAAATCCAATAGCAGGCCCCAAGACAAAGCCTAGTATGAATTTTGGTGATTTTTGGTGCAAAAAATATGTTTGAATTAGATTTTGAATCAGTGGTGCAGTGGCTAAAAAATGGCTTGAACTAGGCAAATATGTCTTTGTGTATCGATACATAATTTTATGTATCGATACACAAGGCAATTTTTACCTATGAGTATCGATATAAGGAGCTGTGTATCGATACTAAGAGCAAAAAATGTTTCTAGTCTCAAGACTTAGAGGCCTGTATTGATACTTCATGAATTTGTATCGATACTCATGGTTGTGTATCAATACATTTTGCAAAAACTCACAACTTTAGCTATTGCCAAGGTCTGTATTGATACAAACATGCTAAGTATCGATACCACATCTTAGGTATCAATACCAAACCCTCTTGTATTGATACTACATGTAAAAATTGAAGTTTTCACATGCTCCTGCCAAGGCCTCATATCAATACTTGTGCACCAATATAACTTGCACGTACCTATGGCTCCCTGACCTACCCCAATTTGGTCATAAACATAGGAAATTGATCAGTGTACTCATCTAAATGACTCTGATGACATCATGGAAAATGGCCTTTGATGCTTCATTTTACATTTTTTTAATGTGACCCATAGGCATTTCAAACCTTCACAAAAAACACCTAATTGTGCTTGGCGACACGACACCCAACAGTTGTCCCTTAGTTTTTATTTTAATTTTTGATTTTATCATCCTTTTATTGACTCTTGGGGTGCCAAAAGTAGGTGGGACAAAATGAGGTGTCTACAAATGGGTTTTCAACAAAAGATGCAATAGATATGTCAAGCTTAACAACAATCAGCTCCATAAAACTCAGGTATGTCTACTATGCAATTTAAATAAGAAGCTAAGGCAAGTATCCAAAGCTAGGAGAATTAAGTACGGTAATTGGCTACAATGGTGAGGTGATTAAAGGCAAAGGATTTAGGTAAGTTACTTTATCAAACTATTATGAATCTAAAGGAAAATGCAAGTGCTATGACTCTAAGAAGTGGAAAACAACTTAAGACACCACTTACTACACCACCATTAGAGCCAACCAATGAGGGTGTTGCCAAACATGAAGAAAAAATCGACTCATCATCGTAGCCAAACATGCCATCCACTAAGGTAAGCCTTAGGGAACAAGAGAAAAAGATTTTGGAAATCTTTTGTAAGGTACAAATGAGCATGCTTTTGTTGGATGCCATTAAACAAGTGCTCATTATGCCAAGTTTCCTAAACAATTATGCACCTTTAAATGAAAGTTAGAGGACGATGAAAAGGTAAGAGTGGGGGAGAACATTTCTGTAGTTCTCCAAAAAAAGCTCCTACCTAAGTGCAAGAACCCAGGTACATGCAATATACCTTGTACAATTGGTAACATAGATTTGAATAAGCTATGTTAAACTTAGAAGCATCTATTAATGTCATGTCATACTCGATTTATGCTTCTTTAAATACCATTAGAGGAAATTGGTGTTATTGTACAACTAGTTGATCGTTCTAATGCATATCCAAAAGAAGTTACGGAGGATCTTTTTATAAAGGCTAATGAATTAGTTTTTCCTAGTGATATTTATGTTTTTAAAATGGGGGATAAGACATCCTCTAATCCAACTCTAATTTTATTAAGAAGGTTATTCTTAAAGACAGCTAGAACCAAGATTAATGTCAAGATGGCAACCTTACCATTGAATTTGATGGCAAGGTGATTCATTTTAATACCTTTGAAGCCATGAGATATCCTAGTGACTTGCACTCTATTTTTCTAGTAAATGATATTGGTTTTTTAGTGCAGCAAGCTTTTAAGTTAGATAGGGATGACAGCTTGGATGTAGCCATTAGTAAGCATCTTGGGATAAAAAAATCTAAAAGATTATAGGAGCAGCTAGCTTTGAATGAACTTATAAAGGAGGAAGTGGCATTTCTACACACTTTGTTACCTAGTGATGAATGGTTTGGTGTTTTATTTATTAATTTACCTATATCTAATGAGAAACTTTTACCTTTAATTATGGAAGACATGATCTTGGAATTAAAACCACTACCTAATCATTTGAAATATGTGTTCTTAGGTGAAAATAACAGATTGCCTGTTATTATTGTTAAAGATCTCACACCATTGTAAAAAGAGAGACTCATTCACATGCTTAAAGATCACAAAACGGCAATTGGTTAGACCATTACTAACATCAAGGGAATGAGCCCATCCATGTGCATGCACCAAATTTTGTTAAAGGAAAGATGAAAACCAACAAGAGAAGCACAGCACTGATTAAATCCTCCTATGACAGAAATTGTGAAGAAAGAGATACTAAAGCTTTTAGATGCTATAGTGATCTCCTAATCTTAAACAGCAAGTGGGTGAGCCTAATACAAATGGTTCTTAAAAAGTCTTGCATCACTATTATGAGGAATAAAGATAATGAGCTTGTTCTTACTTGAGCGCAAATGGGTTGGCGAGTTTGCATTCACTATTGCAAACTAAATTCAGTAACTCACGAAAACCACTTGTCTCTTTTTTTTCATTTTGTTGATCAAATGCTTAAAATATTACCTGCTCATTCTCATTATTGTTCTCTTGATGTTTACTCAAGTAATAATTGATTGTTATCACTCTGGAAGACCAAGAGAAGACAACCTTCATAGGTCTATTTTGGACATTTGCATATCGACACATGCTATTTGGTTTTTGAAATGCACCAACCACATTCCGAATGTGTATAGTTAGCATATTTTCTAATTATGTGGATAACATCATAAAGGTGTTTATAGATGATTTTAGTGTCTAAAGTGATTTTTTGATAAATGTTTAAACAATCTAACACTGGCACTTGAAGATGCAGGGAAACTAACTTTGTGTTAAATTAGGAAAAATGTCATTTTATGATGAATCAAGATAGATTTCTAGGGCATATTATTTCTTCTAGCGGAATAAAAATTAATAATCTAAGATAAACCTTATCTGTTCTTTGCCACCTCCTACAAGTGCGCAAAAGGTTCATTCTTTTCTTGGTCAAACAGGTTTTTATCACAGGTTTATCAAGGATTTTTCAAAGATAGCATTGCCTCTATATAAGCTATTACAAAAAGATGTGCCCTTCCACTTTAATGATAAATGCAAATAAGCATTCGAGACATTGAA
>JBBYHK010268435.1:0-28311 GCA_038382065.1 Adansonia grandidieri | reverse complement strand
CATTGATAAAGAAATCCCCAAAAGTTGTCCTTAACACAAGCATGACATTTGTCGAGCTAGTGTTAACATGTTTGCCTAAGGGAAAGTTCTTATGCAATGGCAAAAATGCCATAGGTTCATGTCCCATGTCTTGTCCCAACAAACAAGCTATTCTTTTCTCTTAATTCTTCTAGGCTTGCTTCTTTTCCTGCTGTGCATTGGGTTTGAACCCCATTCCTCTCTTGTCAGTCTGATGGGTCACTTTTAGAGCTGCAACAACACTTTAGAGGCATCTTCCAAGCCTTTTTTTGGCTCGAGCACCTTTGTCAATAGTTATTTTTAAGCCCATTTGCGTGCTTCCTGATAGATAAGGCTTAATCATAGGCAATCCCTCATTAACATAGGTGGCATTGATGAACTCAAATGATTGAAAATAGGGATTTGGAATGCCTTATTAGGTTTAACATATGAGGTATCGATCAAGGTAGTAGCAATGATATTCTTTTCTCCACCAATACTGACAACTTTGTATCCAATTACAAACTTTAATTTTTGGCGCAAGGATGATGGAACTACTCCCACTGAATGGATCCAAGGCCTTCCCAAAAGGTAATTATATGATAAAACAATGTCCATCATATGAAAATCGACCTTATAAGTACATGGGCCTATTTAGAGTAGGATAGTGATATTCCTTACAATGCTTCTGCAATTTTCGTCAAATGCTCGCACAACTGTGTGACTGTTTCAAATATAAGATGCATCAATAGGGAGCTTATTTAGGCATGACATAGGCATTATATTCAAAGTTGACCTATTATCGATGAGCACCTTAGGCAATATGCTCCCTTTGCAGTACGTGGTGATGTGAAGGGTTTTATGATTTCCTCTTCCTCCTTATGGAATCTCATCATCACTAAAGGATATGTAATTGTCAGCCATGATATTGTTCACTAGATGATCTAGCTGGCCTCTAGAAATCTCAAAAAAGACATAGGCCTCGTTCAAAACTTTCAAAAGTGCATTTCTATGAGTTTTAGTGTTTAACAAAAGTGACAGCATGGATATTTTGGTAGGTTGCTTATTTAGTTGATCCACTATATTGTATTTACTAAGTCTAATGAACTTAAGAAACTCCACTGCTTTTTTCTCACTTATCGATTCCTAGGTAACTTTTGAATCTAACCTTTTAGTTGCAAACTTAAATGTTTGAAGGTTCTGGCTAATATCTTCTTGCTGAGCTTTATCTCTTAAGGCTGGTGGCACATAACACCTACCACTCCAAGTCAAGTGGCCTACCCTTAAAAGATCAATATTTAAGGCTAGTTGACTAGATTCCCTGATAAGTAAGGTTTTACTCTTATAGTTCCAAGGAACAGCCTTGTTGTCTTCGTAGGGGAATCGAGATGGCAGTTGAATGACCATCCTTGGTGCAGATGGGGCAGGAGGGGCTTAAGGACATGGTCGATTATCATACAAGATCAAAGATCTTTTGATGTCATAGGAGGGATTATCCCCATCCCCTTCTATGGCATTGATAGATGAAAGTGCATTTATGGGTTAAATAGTCAAAGTTAATTTCTCATTAAAAAATTTGATGCTACTTTCCTTCATCATTTTTTAGACCATGGCACGAAACTCTTTACACATATGAAAGATATGACCATGTACCATACAAAAATCGTAAAAGTTTCTAACTCCTTCCTCTTTACTCTTGACCCCATTAACTAATTTGGCTTTTTATCAAAATCTACTAAACTATGCTCATTGGCGTTCTGAGCTCTTCCATATTTTTCAGATCTCGCAATCTTACTCAGTAATGAACCTTTCTAGGTCTATGCCTACATGGGTCTGAGATGAACTGGCTCCCTTGTTGAACCTCAGCTATCATGTTGTTTCAAATTTTCCTTTCCTTTTACACCTACTTGATTCTCTTTTCAAAGCCTTATCCATTATCCCACAAATTATGACTATGTCAATAAAGCTTTTATGAGTTTTTCTACCACTTTTTCATAGTATGATGACTGTAGTGTGTTAATGAACCTGATGATCATTTCCTTCTCTATCAATAGAGGTTGAATTTAGGTAGCCTTTTCCATCCACCTAGAGGCATAATGCCTAAAGCTTTCATTTGGCTGCCTCTCCATATTCATAAGAGAAAGGCAAGTTAGAATGCCATCATCATTTGCTTTCTCCTCTCCAATGACGTTTAATGGATGGATACGTTGGTTCATGACATTTCTCATAGAATTTTATCTTGGATTGGTCTATCATTCCTTGGACCATTTTCAGGAATATGAACATTTCTGTAAATCATACTCTTAAGCACAGTAGCAGTAAGAGGACTCAATGGATTCTTTTTTTGGGTGCACTATCCCAACCTCCCTAAATGCTTGCCACACTCTACTCGTTGGCGTCTTGACCTCTCTAACATCTCTTTTTGATCCAACAGCCTTTCCCATTAATCACGATAATTACCCTTGGTTCATCGTGATGAGGGAACGGGTTAGCCCCAACATTTGGTCCAGGCCCTTACTCTATTTTGATTACACCTCTTTTCAGTAGGCCCTGCACCTTTCTTTTGAATAAGGTATAACTTGTAATTGAGTGTCCCTGTGATCTAGCATGGTATTCATAGTAAGCATTCTCTTCATACCAACTGGGTGGAGATTTCAGGTCTAAGAACACTGGGTCGACCAATTGATCGGCTAATAGGCTATTATAAATCTTTTTATATAAATATGGCAAAGAGTTAAAATGTTCCCTTTCTCGGGGTGCTTGATGATTACTTGGGGCTCTGGCATTGTTTGTGCTGTGAGGTTGCATGGTTGGAGGAGTATTTTGAATAAGATTTGATGTGAAGGTGACTGTTGAAGCAATCCCAGTAGAATGAATTACTAGTGTCATCTGGTAAAGGCTAAAACCTGGATACAACATATATAGGGCATATACCCCTTAAGTTTAGATGGATTTTGAGAAAACTTTACGATGCTGTGACTGACAGCACTTACTTCTTTTTCCTTTCCTTTATTTATTGGTTTCTTAATTGACCTAGTGATTCTCCCAAAGATATTTTTCCACTTTTGATGGCATTATCAATCATCTCCCCTGATATGACCATATCAGCAAAATTCTTCATGGTGTTTCCCACTAACTTCTCATAGTAAGGAGCTTTCGAAGTGTAGACGAACATAACTGTCACTTCTTTTAGTTAATGAAAGCTAAACTGAGCTGCCTCCTCCTTCTATCTTTGGGTGTACTACTTAAAACTCTCAAAGGCTTTCTTCTCCATGTTCATGAAGGAGAGATGATCTAGGGCCCAGTCAGATACGTGCTTATATTGGTCGAGGAATGCACAAGCCAGATCTATCCATGTTTGAATTCTTATAGGGTCTAGCCCTATGTACCATCAGGAAGCTACCCCAGTTAAACTATCTTAGAAGCAGTGGATTAGCAATTTTTCATTTTTCTTATAGTCGGTCATATTGCGACAATACATCCAGAGGTAGGCAGTGGGATCTGTGGCCCCATTATATTTTTCAAACTCTGGCACCTTGAATTTATAAGGAATGATGAGACTAAAGACCAATCTTAGAGCTTTCACCTCTACAATTCTAAACTTATCATTTTCCTCGATAGCTCGAAGATGTTTCTCTAGAGATTGGTATTTGTTTAAGTTTTCATCTTATTTCGAAGACCTTTTTACCCTTTCTTGTTCTGCTTATTCATCAAGATCTAGTACTATATGTATAATGGGTGAAGAGCCTTGAACTAAATATGGTGCTGTTGCAGGATTAAGATAAATGAATGTTGAGTTGATGAAATTCATGCTGGCAAGGGATGCTGTTCATGCAAAGCTACTTCACGTATATTAGTAGCTTCGGTACCATCATTCAAATTACTCTCGAGGTTGGCCAGTCCTTTGCCAACATCGATGGGGCTCATTTGTCCTTTATCCTTTAAAGTTTTGGACAATAGTTTTGTCAATTTTGCCATTTGAGATTGAAGTACTTCATTCCTACAAGTTTATTGTTCTTGAGATTCTCTATACATGAGTTCTAGTCGCTCAATGTGGGACTGATGATCGTTCTCCATGGCTTTATGATGGGTAGAGTGTTGTAGCAATGGCGAGCTGAAGATTTCATGTTTCGAGACACCTTCACTTTAGATTATTAACAGATTAGACCTTTAGAATGTGTCATGACATGACTGAAAGATGGATATGAATTCAAGAAGCAGAAAAAGAATTATGTTATTAATGCAAAGTAGAAAAAGAATAATTGTTATTGATGCAAATGCAAGAGGGACAATTGGATTAGGAAATAGCTCCACCAATAGCATCTTTCTTTGAAGCAATCAAAGTCTTGAATATATATGATTACATTCAAAAATGTCTGACACGATTACATTGCTTGATTACATGGTTCAAGAAATACAACATCTCTTTCTCGTGAGCTCTAGTGGGTAAAATGCTACATGCTAGAGATTAAGCTGTGTCCATCGTATATTCGGCCTCCAAATTAAGCTATCTGAATTTGTTTAGTGAGATGGCGATGATGAGTCTGATAATTTTGGAATGCCTTATCAACTATTTGTTATCATTCTTGCTCCTATTCTAAGGCCTGTACTAATTCATTCACCTAGTTTTGGCAAGCTTGTAAGGACTGATTTAAGCCTTGAACCTTGACTGTTAACATCTCGTTCTCAACCTGATTCATTCTCAAATCTCGAACTCAAGCTTCTAACCATACATTTCTCTTTTGATAAGTTAATGCAAGGGTTCAACTCTAACAAGCTTCTCTTTATTGTCTTTAGCTGCTTTTTTCCACTAATGTAATTCTTTTTCAAGGGTGGTAATTTCTATTCTCCACTTGGTTGAAGACTTGCCCTGGCATTTTAATTTGTTTACCTAGCTGACAGCCACATAGTCTTTCCTTAGACTCTCGAGATCTTTTTTTAGATGATTCTTCTCTTTATCAGCTCGTTTTACCTCACTTCCATGCAAATAAAGGTTCATCACCAATTGACTCTTTTCCTCCTTTAGGTGGGTAATTTCCTTGGTAAAAGTTGTCTTTTCTTATTTGAATTCCTATCTAAGCAATTTGATTTTAGAAGGGAATTCTTCAACTACAAATACAGCAGTGGATGGAGGCAAGGCATTATTGATATTATGTATCTTCCATTCATTATACCCCAAGGCCATACTGTTTCCTCTCTAGTGACTTTCTATGCAATGAGTTTGTCTCCAAGAATGGAAGGCTAATTGAATTTTTGACTTGTAATCTAACGAACCATATTCAAGGTCGCATGCCTTTAGGTCTTGAACAAAGGGGATAAATTACTAACACAAAAATTATTGAAGGACCAGAATAGCTACATAGCTGGTACTTCCCCATAACATAATAAGTGGCACACAATTGTAATCCCCACATCTATACATGTTGGTTTATGGTAAAAACCAAGCAACCTTCCATGTCACTTTATCCCCATTGAGATTTTGCAGTTTCTGGATCCATTGTTCTTTGGACTTTTTGTGAAGCCATTCCTTCTGAGGACTTTAGAGATAGGACTGAAGTCAGGGAAGAAATTATATGGCCTTTTCTTTTCTTTCAGGCAAATGTGGCTAATAAGCCACATGTGAAGCATAAGTGCACATCCACTGAAATGCCCTGCCCCTATTTTCTTGCAAAAGTTAAGGGCTTTAATGGTTTCAGCAATGATAGCAGGTGCCAAGTTAATATTGTAACACAATCGAGAAACAAGATCCACCATTGTTGCTTCGACATAACCTAGCATCTTTGGGAAAATAACTAGGCCATATATCGCCAAATCGAATATATTTTGCATTTTCTGAATGTCAATGGTATTTGCCATTGCCTTTTTCAAACTAGCCCATGAAATGCACTCATCGTTTCCCTTTTTCTTGATGTGAACCTCAATCCACGTCTTGGGTGCACTGAGAATTTGGGCCATATTTTCTTAAAAGCTAGAGGTTCAATGCCTTGTAATATATTCTATTAGTCTTGGCCCTCTCGATGTTAAGTAGCGAGGTATATTCCTTTACTATGAGGGTCAAATCTTCATGGTTGAAGGTAAAGCATCGATACGCGGGGTTCTAAATTTAGGAAATGGCCTACAGCAGATTAATATCCAAATGGATCTGGAGTAAAAGGGCAATGTCCTCGTATCTCTTCGTGAATGATTCCTTCTTGGTACTATCCTAACAGGCCCATATATATTTCAGATCTTGTCAGTCATTCTGATGATGCCCTATTTTAATCTTTTCATGCGCTGTCAAGATATACTTGGGTTTTAGGATATCCCTATCTTGACACTGTCATCGCTCAGACTAGGCTCGAACTTCCTTGAAAGATTTCAACTCTGAGGTAGACGGTTGCTCCATGACAGACAGCTCTTGGTAAACGCTACATCATTGGCCAATTGTCCTATGGCAATAATAATAATGAAATGATGAATGCATGCAAAGAAGAACAAAAAATGATAAGTTAGCAACTGTACAAAGAAATAAGCACACAAAGGAATGAAAGCAACAAAATGAAAATGCTATGTAAAAGTTTACCCCAAGAATAGACGATATGATGCATAGGGGTGAGCATAATAATTGGATAACATCACAGCATATCTATGCTAAGATTGCCTTTACACGTGGTGACACAATACCACATAAGGACAGGCCTGACCAAACAAGCAGTGATGTTCATTCGTCAATAGTTGTGTTAAGTCATCAACATGGTGACTTATTTTGTTCAGATTATGAACTTTCGGCATCATAGGTATGAACATTTGCTCATCATAACCCATTTGCTAAGGAAGGGTGAGCCATAGAACATTATAGCATACCCTAAAGAAATAACATAAAAATAACATGACAAATGTGAGCGATGATGTTCACCTATCATCGATTATATAATATGGTATAAAGGTAAAAAGTGTTTCCTCAAGTGACCTTATTCTCCAGGTTATTCTATCAGCATTGTGGTATGGTTTGACATGGTTTGGCTCATAGTGCTCACATATGAGTTTAAGTAGATGCATAAATAGTTATCCAAATTGCTCTTCAGTTCAGTAAGGACAACTGAGGCACCCCAATCTTGCACCCATCGCAGGTTTGGCAGAATGGGTTTGACCCGATGGATATATTTCCCTATGCAAATGCGAAGGGTTACTCACAAGAGACATAGGTAATTTACATCCGAGAAGGTCTTGCCAAGCCTGTGCAGAGGGTTACTCATGAAGCCGGATGGCTCACTTCCTCCTAATAATTAGGATCCTAGCGTTACCATGGTGTTTAGTGGGAATTCAGTGCAAAATGAAAATGCACGGTGTGTGTTGAGAAAACTATTAAACCTTTTTATTTTACTCCATATTGCCATACTTATTCAAATCAACATTTATTCAAAAAAAAGGCGATCCCTAAAAAAAATCATAAAATAGAGGCATAAAAGGTAAAAGATTAGAAGGTAAAAAAGAGAGGGAATTATATATAGATAATTATGGAAACTGATGAACCAAGGACCAAGCAATAGATAGCTAGTCATAGGCCTAACTCCCTAAGTGTTTCCCTAGTGGAGTTGCTAAGCTGTTGATGTCCCATGTGCCTGGCCTTTACGAACTTTGAATGATCTAAAGGGCCAAAGCGCACTCGACTAAAAAAATATGATGATGTTTGACATGAAAGAGTGAAAGACCGTCAGATGAATCGCTCATCTGACTAGTTTTGGATAGCCACCATGAAGTGGCCATAAACTTGGAGCCACCACCGATCATTTTAAGTTAGGCATGATCAGATGCCTATTGAAAATAATACTAGAGATTCGTTGTTTTGGGTTTGAGAGTTGGTTATGTGTAGGGAACGATTAGCACCCCTATAACACCCAAAAATTGGAATCATTTAACTACATCTTACTTGAATCTCAATTTCCTCTATTCCATTTTTATCATTATTTAAATATAATTCCCTCTAATGCATGAAATTTTGTAAAGATACGAGTCTGGGTTTTAATGAAAATTTTATCATCTATATACCTCGGAGAGGTGAGAAACATAGGGGGTCTTTTGTAAAAATGATCCAGGATGGGTTTTTAAAAAGTCAAATATTTCATGTCTGGCATTAGAGAGATACCAACACGAGATATCATTTTTTTGAATTTGAAAATGATCTTTAAAACATGAATGTTTGAGGTCCCTACAGAAGGAAATGTATTAGTAAGGTGGAAAAGAGAACAATAAATAAATCCACACAAAATACATGAAAAGGAGGGATGATAGAAATGTTTCTCGTAATTATCTTCGATTATCAATGAATAACCGAGATGACAATGTTGAGACTTAGTTGGATTCAGTGGAAATTTGAGGAGAAAAAAAGGTTTTGATGACTCGGGGATGTCCTAAGGAAAAAAGTTTAGATTTTAGAAGGAATGTAGGGGTGGTGTTAGAGTATCTCCTCAAAATAGTAGGGTTAGAGTATCCCTAAAGGTGAAAAATTGATGTCATTTTGAGGTAAAAGCGAGGTTTGAGTGTCCCCTCAGAGAAGTGGGGTTGGAATATCCCCAAAAATGAAAATTTGATGTTATTTTAAGGTAAAAACGGGGTTGGAGTATCCCTTCAGAGTAGTAGGGTTGAAGTATCCCTAAAAATAAAAATTTAATGTCATTTTGAGTTAAAAGCGAGGTTAGAGTATCCCCTCGGAGAAGTGGGGTTAGAGTATCCCCAAAAGTAAAAATCAATAAAGTTAAGAGGATTAGATCATAATCTTCAAAATAGGGAATCTTTAAAAATCGAGAGCCAAAGGTTTGGCTAAAATGTTCCTCTTTTTGTTTAGCCTTGGTCTGAGTCTAAAAGGTTTAGCTTACGAGAATGAGCCGAGTAGATCATGAGGCATTCAAATGCCTTAATAAAAAATGTTTCAAAAATCAAGTTAGAAACAGAGGACAATGCCGTGCCGTTTCTCTTTCTATATTTATTTCAAACTTATCTAGAGGTTTCGGTGCTAAACGAAGACCATTGGAAAGGTAACTCCATAAAGATTAATGTGAAAATATTCCAAAAATCCTAGAAAATTATTTTCTAGGCAAAATTAATTTTTGAATTTCAACCTGTCACGACACTGGTAGCATGTATAGGGTAAAGGTATGATGGATTTTGAAAAATCAGTTCGGATTTATATGAAATTATTAAAATGTGAATAATACCTTTCCGAAAAGGGAATTTCATGAACTCCATGGGGAAAATAGTCAAGGGATTCAAAAATGTTGCTTGTTGGGCCGAAATAACCCAAATAGTAAACTACTCGCTAGATCTAAGGGTTCCAGATAACGAAGATTCAAAAAATAGTAACTATTTCATCTGAGATGATCTGAAGGTAAATGAGGCATCATTGGAAACTTAATTCAAAACCCTTCAAGGGAAAATAACCAACACATTCTAGATAAATCATTTTTGATTTAATAATTTTTGAAGACCAGGCCACTGCGCTGCCATAACAAAATAGGGGAGGTGTTTGGTATCTTGGTTTTTCTTCGGGTTGAGCTCAGGCCATGGACGTTCGAACATTCATAACCAATATGAGAGATTGACATGGGTGTCACAAGTTCATTCCATAATCCTAGAGTAGTTTGGGATGATAGAACAACCCGATAACCATGCCACTATGAGGGTGGTTGGCTTAGGACCAAGCGTTCACATTTTTCAACTAAAAAACTTCATTTTATTTTTGAAAAGCCAGTATTCTTATACTCATTCTTCCATGAATCCAGAACTGAATACTTGCTTTGCCCCCAAGGTTGGAAACACCAATTTCATAAAAATCCTAAGCCCATGTTATTCTCTATGTATGGGAGATAGCATGTGCTTAACTTGGGGATATTTTTGAAATCGGGTTTTCCAGCACTCAACCATGCATCTCAGCATAAGCAAAGTACCACAAAACAATGCAGAATATGGAAAACATATATGCACAAGCAAAGATGACATTTTTCATAGAAGAGATGATAAAAAAAATGCATGGAGATGACGGATAGATGGATAAACATACTTAGGATGAACATGTTTAAAAAGAATTTGCTAAAAAGGCATTTTTATTTCATGGAGCCTATCAAGATTCTAGGAAATGCATGAGCAAAATTATGTCATGTTAAGATATATATTTTAAACATTACATGAAGACATGAATATGGAAGGAACAAGGCAAGAAGTACATGGGCAAAGGCTGTCATAGTGATGAAAATGCAAATGAGCATGCTTAGTTAACCAAATAGCATGAAGGCACCAAGAAAAACATCAAGATCCTAAACTACCACAACCAAAGACACAAAAATGCATGAGAGTCCTAAGGTGGCCATAAAAGCATAAAAGGGGTTTACTAAGATAATGTTAATGATAAAGCAAAAACTACAAGGATTAAGGTAAAGAGGATATACTAAAAAACTTAAACTTCCCTCTTTCTAGAAGTAGTGGCTGTAGGCTGAATTTTTTTTCTTCTCATTTTTATTATTTAGCAAGAAAAGAATGAAAGGAAGTAGCTTTTTGGTGGTATGGTTGATGGTGAGACTTTTTAAAGATCAAAACATGTGGAAAGTTGGGCTCTTGAAGGTTTTCCAGTGGTGGTTTAAGGTAGCTACAAGAATAGAGGTTAGTTATGGGTGAAAGGTAATGGAACAGTTTTTTGGCGAGCTTTTAGAGTTAGAGTTGCTAAAGGATTTATGGGGGATGGGTGAAGAGCTTTTTGGGATCGCTGGAGAGCTTTTTTTATCTTTGAGAGAGTTTTTTCTGAGATAACTGGTTTTGTTTTTCTTGGTTTAACCCCTTCTTTTAGAGGATAATGCAAAAGGCATTTTTGGTTTTTTTTCTTCTACACCAGGGCATATCTTCAGCTTCCATGTCTAATAGACTCCCTTCTTATTGATTTTGCCATGCTGAGCAAGTAGGCAGAAAGGCTGTGAAAGCCTATAAGCTGCAGATATGCTTGTCATCCTCTTACACCCATATATTTTATGAAAGTAGCCTTTGTCATTAATTGTTTGGACTCCAAAAATTTGCTAGAATCCATTAATGAACCCATAGTTTAGGTTTGCAATGTTATATGATAGTTCTTTTGTGTAAAAACATGTTTAATCGGGTTTTTGGAGGCTGAAAAATGGCTCGAACTAGGCAAAAATATCTTGGTGTATCGATACAGAACATGTTGTATCGATACACAAGGTACATTTTACTCTTAAGTATCGATACAATGAGTTGAGTATCGATAGTAAGAGCAAAAAGGTTTCCAGTCTCGAGACTTAAAGGCCAGTATCAATACTCTATGGATTTATATTGATACTCATGCTTATGTATCGATACATTTTGCCAAAAATCATAACTTTAGCTACTGCCAAGGTTTGTATCGATACAAACATGCTAGGTTTTGATACCACACCTTGATTATCGATACCAAACCCTCTTGTATTGATACTACACATGGAAATTTGAAATTTTGGTAACATGAAAGCCTCATGATAATTTTTAAGCACCCATATGACCCGCACATACCTTAGGTTCCTTGAGTTGTCTTATCTTGGTCAAAAAAAAGAAAATTGGCTCATGTACTCACCTGAACGACTCCGTTGACACCCTGAAAATGACCTTTGATGCCTTTTTTTTGCATTTTCTTTAAAGCGATCCATAGGCATTTTAGAATTTCCTAAAAAACTTTTTTGCCAAGCAATGATCATCCCCTAGCTTTATTTCTATTTTTTTATTTTGTCATCTTTTGCCTAACTCCTAGGATACTAAAAATTGGTACAGATAAAATAAGATGTCTACAACTACCCCTCTTTGATCGCTGCTAAGTATTAGGAATAGGGCAAAGACAAATAGACACTATTTTGTTTGAGTAGTGTATTAGGCTATTTTTTAGGTGGGAAAGAAAAGGTGTTCTGCTCTTTAAGAACTAAAAGAAAAAAATGCCACCAGCTCATGTGGGCTTAAAAGCAATAGAAAAGGTGTCCTGCTCTTTAAGGACTAGAAAAAAGTACCACTAGCTCATGTAGGCTTAAAAGCAATAAAAAAGGTGTCCTACTTTTTGAGGACTAAAAGAAAATAATTGCCATAAGCTCATGTGGGCTAAAAAGTAATAGAAAAGGCATTCTACTCTTTGCGGACTAAAATGAAAGGGGTACCACCAATTTTTGTGGGATTAAAAGAAAATGAAAAGGCATTCTGCTCTTTGAGGACTAAAATGAAAGGTAAGGTCCTGCTCTCTCAAGACAAAGAAAAAAAAATATCCTACTCCTTAAGGATAAAGAAAAGAAAATGTCCTGCTCTTTAAGGACAAAGAGAAAAAAGGTCTTACTTTTTAAGGACAAAGAAAAGTAAATATCCTACTCCTTGAGGACTAGAAAAGAAAACATCCTACTCTTTGAGGACAAAGAAAAGAAAACATCCTGCTCTTTGAGGACAAAAAAGAGAAAAGGTCCTATTCTTTGAGGACAAAGAAAAGAAAAGGTCTTACTCTTTGAGGACAAAGAAAAAAGAGGTCCTACTCTTTGAGGACAAAGAAAAAAAACATCTTGCTTTTTAAGGACAAAAAAAAAGAAAATGACTTGCTCTTTAAGGACAAGGAAAATAAAATGTCCTATTTTTTAGGACAAAAAAAGGAAACGTCCTGCTCTTTGAGGACAAAGAAAAAAATGTCCTGCTTTTTGAGGACAAGAAAAGGAAACATCCTACTCTTTGAAGACAAAGAAAGAAAATGTCCTACTCTTTGAGGATAAAGAAAAGAAAATGTCCTACTCTTTAAGGACAAAGAAAGAAAACATCCTACTTTTTGAGTACAATAAAAGAAAATGCCCTGCTCTTTGAGGATAAGGAAGGAAAATGTCTTGCTTTATGAGGACAAAGAAAAGAAAACATCCTACTATTTGAGGACAAAGAAAATAAATCATCTTGCTTTTTAAGGACAAGAAAAGGAAATGTCTTGCTTTTTGAGGACAAAGAAAAGAAAACGTCCCACTCTTTGAAGACGAAAAGAAGAAAATGTCCTACTCTTTAAAGACAAGAAAAAGAAACGTCTTACTTTTTAAGGACAAAGAAAACAAAGGTCCTGCTCTTTGAGGACAAAGAAAAGAAAAATGCCCTGCTCTTTGAGGACAAAAAAAAGAAAATGTCCTCCTTTTTAAGGATAAAGAAAAAATGGTGTTGAGATTAGATACCTTTCTTGGATGATTTCAATGAGCTTGAGATGTAGAAGGTACATACCTAAGATTTTTTTAGGTTTTTAAAAATAGAAAATCACACCTTGCGTTCTTTACTAATTTGCCTTTTATACGGGGATTGGTACATAAAAGATGTTAAATCTTGTAGAATGCATAAGAATGCATATTCGTGTTTAAATGATACGAAAGTGGTGCTTCTAAAGGCAGAATCTGTCAATTTTGGATCTTACTGACATCTGATAAGGTGGTTTCTTGTCCTAATGACCTATGATAGTAGTAAGAGGATTGTGAAATCAGATGATTCATGTTGGAAGGCTCTAGCTATAAAGAGTCTGTTAGCAAGCATGGGTGGTGTTTCTTTACCAATTCTAACTCTAAAGAGCCCCTTGACTGTTCAAATATGTTGAACCCTAGTTGTTTCAGTGCCAATCAAAGCGAGATTTTAGCTTCTTTTTTTTCATGATAGGCTTTTATGGCGGTATAGTTTGAACACTTCTCAGGATACAAGATCAAAGAAGATGGGACCAACCATGGCCCTAAAGTTTATTTTTGGTCTTTAGGCCTAGCAAAACTTCTCGCAAAGTTTAATCATTCTAAGCAATGCTATGAAATCCTGTTATCAGTTTTGTTCATTTATCAAGCATTATCAATTAAATGATAAACATGATGCAGCATGGAATGCAGGGTCATGAAAAGATTTTGCGAGAAATCAAGCAATTGTATTCTCATTCGATTGAAAAATTTTGAAATACAAAAGAGCCAAAAAAAGTATGCCTAGTCGACTGGCTTCGATGTTGATGACATGAATTTTCCACTGAGTGCTTTCAGTGACTTTCTCTTAAGAAAATGATCCTTGTGATGTTGGCCAAATCATAAGAAGATTCCACAATTGCCCTATGGTGGGATAGAGGCCTCAAAGTTGGTTACTTTTTATTTTCCAAGTGTACGTGTGGATCAGGTTTGCTCAGCATAGAATGGTGGGTTAGTTATGATTTGGTATCTTGGTTAGAGTTATGAATATAGGGAAGATTGGTTTTAGGTTGATGATGGTTTGGGCTTAACTTGGTTTAAATGGGTTTGGTTATTTAAGTCGCTCTCTTGGGTTTTTGACTTAAGTTGGTTTTCTCTTTTTTTGTTTATTTTTTTTGTTTTTGTTGTTTTCTTTTTTTTTTTGTTTTTTTAGAATGGTGGGCAAAGGACTAATAGAATCAGGCTTTCATCCTAAAGTCCTTTTAGGCATAGTATTTCTTTACGAAATTAGAGTTCATAGGATTGGGCAAGTCATTGCCATCCATTTCGGTTAAGATTAAGGCTCCTCTAAAGAATACACGCTTCACCACATATGGTCCTTCCTAATTTGGGGTCCATTTTCCACAAACATCTTTGTGGATTAGGAGAATATGCTTAAGCACTAAGTCACCTTCTTGGAACTAATAAGGATGGGCTTTTTGTCATAGGCTTTCATCTTGTGCTTTTGATACATCTACCCATGACAAATGGCTTTGATTCTCTTCATTTCAATGAGATTAAGTTGCTCAAATCAATCCTTAACCCATTCAGCCTCTTCAAGATTTGCTTCCATTAGGACTCTGAGTGATGGGATTTCTATCTCGATGGGTAGAACAACTTCCATGCCATAGACTAAGGGGAATGGTGTAGCACCTGTAGAAGTTTATACTGCTATGTGGTAAGCAGGTAATGCGAAGGGTAACTTTTCATGTCAATCCTTATACGTCTCAGCCATCTTTTCGATTATCTTCTTAATATTCTTGTTGGCTACTTCTAGTGCCCCATTCATTTTTAGACGATATGGGGTGAAATTTCGATGCTAAATTTTAAATTGAGAACAAATTGCTTGCATCATTTTGTTTTTCAAATTACGTGCATTGTTTGTGATGATTTACTAAGGAAGGCAATATTTACAGATGATGTCCCACTTCACAAATTTGCACACGATAGCTTTAGTGACATTAGCATAAGAAGCTACTTTCACCCATTTAGTGAAATAGTCAATAGAAACTAAGATGAAACGATGTCCATTGAAGGCCTTAGGGGTGATTGGTCCAATCATGTCCATGCCCCACATAGAAAATAGCCATGGGGCTATCATAACGTGCAATGGTGCCAAAGGGACATGAATTTTGTCTACATAGATTTGGCATTTATGGCATTTATGGGTATTGTTGATGCAATCCCTTTCTAGAGTCAACCAGTAGTAGCCCGATTGCATGACTTGTTTTGCCATTTGGTGTCTATTAGCATGCATGCCACAAATCTCTTCATGGACCTCATTAAGGATTTTTTTGGCTTGTGAGGCATCCATGCATCAGAGTAATACCAATCCCAACTCTTTTTTTATAGCACTCCACCATCCTAAATAAAGTTTGCAACCATTCTTCATATGGTTATTTTATCAATTTTGGTGGTATGATTAGGGCATTGCTAATTTTTGATATACTAGAGGATGTCATGATATCAGGGCAAACCATCTCTTTCTTCCTTAATATTCTAGCAATATGCTAGTGTTGAACGAATACTCATCTGAATAAGAGCAATGTATGACTCCCGATTGACCTTAAACATGGATAATAAGGTGGCTAATGCATTAGCAATTTGATTTTCTTCCCAAGGCAAATATCGAAGGCTAACATCATCAAATTTTTTTCTCAGTTTTGAGATTAAACTTTTATAATGAGTTAGTTTGGCGTCACGTGTCTGCTATTCCCCTTTTAATTAGTAAATGACAAGGCTGAATCTCCAAGCACTCGTAAGGTTTAGATGCCCCTTCGATGGCATCTTAGAGTCCCATGATGCAAGCCTCATATTCGGCTATATTGTTAGTGTAGTCAAAGCTTAATCTTGTAGTGAAAGGATAATGGCTTCCTCCGGGTGAGATTAAAATTGCCCTAATTCCATGCCCCAATGCATTTAAAGCACCATCAATAAACATTTTCCAAGGTGAATCGCTATCAGTTACATCTCCCACCTTAAATATGCACATTAGGTTTTCATCGAGGAATTGAAAGTGGTTGATAATCATCCATTGCTTGACTAGCTAAGAAGTCTATGATTGTGCTACCCTTAATGGCCCTTTGATTCACATATATAATATCGTATTCAGAATATAGGACTCACCATCTAGCCAATCTCTTTGACAATGTAAAGGCTTCACATAAATATTTGACGGGATCCAGTTTGGTGATCAACCACGTGGTGTAGTTTAACATCTATTGTCTTAGCCTCCTAGCTGTCTAGACTAGGGTGCAACATAGCTTTTCTACTATCGAGTAGTTACTTTCACATTCTGTGAACTTTTTGCTTAAATAGTAGATAGCATGTTCCTTCTTTCTTAAATCATTATGCTGGCCTAATACATAGCCTATAGAACTATCAAAAACTGATAGATATAAAATTAGAGGTCTGCTTGAGATTGAGGGCATAAGCACTGAAGGGCTTGAAAGGTATTGCTTTACTTTATAAAAAGCTTTTTAACATTCTTCATTCCATTCTCTAGGATTTTGTTTACGAAGTAGCTAAAAAATCAGGTCACATTTGTCGATCAATTGAGATATAAATTAGGCTATATAGTTTAATCTTTCCAAAAACCTTCCTACCCTTTTAGGGTTTGACATAGTGGAAGGCTTTGAATGGCCCTAACCTTGTTAGGGTCCACTTTTATTCCTTTTTCCCTCACAATGAAGCCTAATAACTTACTGGATATGGTATCAGATGTACATTTGGTAGGGTTTAACTTGAGCTAATATTTGTGAAGGCATTCGAAAAGCTTTCGCAAGTCTGCTATATGTTTATTCTCTCTAAGCAACTTGAGGATCATGTCGTCTACATAAACTTTAATCTCTTTATGCATAAGGTCATGAAACAATGTCACCATTGCCTTTTGACAAGTTGCCCTAGCATTTTTTAGCTCGAAAGGCATCACTTTGTAGCAAAAAGTTCCTGACATGGTCACGAAAAAGGTTTTTTCCATGTTTTTGGTTGCCATTTTAATTTGGTTGTATCTCAAAAATCTATCTATTAAAGAAAAAAGTGCATTTTTGGTGTTGTCTACCAAGGTACAATATAGGGCAAAAAAAGTTATCTTTTAGACTAGCTCAGTTCAAGTCCCTATAATCCACATACATTCACACCTTACCATCTTTCTAAAGGACTAGGACTATATTGGCCACCCATTCAGGGTATTTGGCAACCTCGAGAAATCCTGCTTCAAATTGTTTTTTGACTTCTTCTTTAATTTTTAGCAGCATCTTAGGTTTTATCCTCCTAAGCTTTTGCTAAATAGGTTTACACTCGAGTTTGAGGGAAAGTTTATGGACTATGATGTTAGTATTCAACCAGACATATCATGGTAAGACCAGGCAAAAACATCTCGGTACTTTTGGAGAAAGCTTATTAATTGGTTTTGGGTTGATGGTTTTATAAAGGTTTCAAATTTGACTTCATTTTGGTCTTCTTCTGTCCCAAGGTTTATGGTTTTGGTAGGTTCTTTATGAGGTAAAAGCTCGTTTTCCTCTTGTTCAATTAGTCTGAGTAGATTTAGGGATACAAGGTCCTTATCAGAATCTTCTTCATACTCAACCACACCAGTATAGATTGCTTACTCAAAGTCAATTTCCTAAGTCTCAATGCAGATATTCATGTCATCTTCATTCTAATACCTAAAAATATGAAAAAGATAAATATAGGCAAAAAGATATGCGAAAGGAGGTGAAAATGGACACAATGAATGAAATGCATAATGCTCTATCATTTTCATTGATAATACTTAATAAAAGGTGCTCATACAAAAGATCCCACGATGCTCTTGGGTGAAAGCATGTGGGTTGGTTCATGGCATTACTTTGAAAGAGTTTTAAATAATACAGGGATTTTTGTCTTGGTCTAGACACTTAGAACAAACTCTAGAGGGCATAAGTCAGTCTTTCCACCTATTGCTGATGGCTCTTCAATTACATTGATAAAGAAATCCCCAAGAGTTTTCCTGAACATAAGCATGATGTGTGTCGAGCTAGTGTTAACATGTCTACTTGAGTGGAAGTTCTTATACAATGGCAAAAATGCCATAGGTTCATGTCCCATGTTTTGTCCCAACAAACATGTTATTCTTTTTTCTCAATTCTTTTGGGCTTGCTTCTTTTTTTGCTGTGCATGGGTTTGAACCTCATTCCTCTTTTGTCAGCCTGATGGGTCACCTTTAGAGTTTTAGCAACTCTTTGGAGGCATCCTTCAAGCCCTTTTCCAGCTTGAGTACCTTTGCTGACTATTCATTTCAAGCCTATTTGTGTGCTTCCTAATAGATGAGGCTTAATCATGGGCAATCCCTTCTTAACATAGGTGGCATTGATGAACTCAAATGATTGAAAATAGGGTTCTGGAATGCCTTCATTAGGTTCAACATATAGGGTATAGGTTGAGGTAGTAACAATGATATCTTTTTCTCCATCAATACTGATAACTTTATTTCTAATTACAAACTTTAATTTTTGGTGCAAGGATGATGGAACTACTCTTGCAGAATGGATCCAAGGCCTTCCCAAAAGGCAATTATATGTAAAGCAATGTCCATCACATAAAAATCGACCTCATAAGTACATAGGCTGATTTGGAGTAGGATAGTGATGTTCCCCACAACGCTTTTGTAGGTTCTATCAAATGCTTGCATGACTTTGTGACTATTTTGAATGTGAGATGCATCAATAGGGAGCTTATTCAAGCATGACATAGGCATTACATTTAAAGCTGACCCATTATCGATGAGCACCTTGGGCAATATGCTCCCTTTGCAATATGTGGTGATGTGAAGGGCTTTATGATTTCTTCTTCCTCTTTATGGAATCTTATCATCACTAAAGGATATGTAATTGTCAACCATGATATTGTTCACTAGATGATCTAGCTAGCCTATAAAATATCAGGAAAGACATAGGCTTCATTTAAAACTTTTAAGAGTGCATTTCTATGAGCTTTAAAGTTTAACAAAAGTGACAGCATGGATATTCTGGCAAGTTGCTTATTTATCTGATCCATGATACTGTATTCACTATGTTTGATGAACTTAAGAAACTCCACTGCTTTTTTCTCACTTATCAATTCCTTGGTAACTTTTGAATCTGACCTTTTAGTTACAGACTTAAGCGTTTGAAGATTTTGGCTAGTATCTTCTTACTGAGCTTTATCTCTTAAGGCTGGTGGCGCATAACACCTACCACTCTGAGTCAAATGGCTTACCCCTAAAAGATCAATATTTAAGGCTAGTTAACTAGATTCCCTGATAAGTAAGGTTTTACCCTTATAGTTCCAAGGAATAGCCTTGTTATCTTCTAGGGCAATGAAGATGGCAGTTGGATGACCATCCTTGGTGCAAATGCTACAGAAGTGGCTTGAGGACGCGTTTGATTATCATACAAGATTAATAGTCTTTTGATGCTGTAGGAGGGACTACCCCTATCCCTTCTATGGCATTGACAAATGAAAGTGCATCTATGGGTTGAATAGTCAAAGTCTACTTTTCATCATAAAATTTGATGCTGCCTTCCTTCATCATTCTTTGGACCATGGCAAGAAACTCTTTGCACATATGAAGGGTATAACCATGTACTGTATGGAAACCATAAAAGTTACTAACTCTTTGCTCTTTTTTCTTGACCCTATTAACTAATTTGGCTTTTACCAGAATCTGCCAAACTGTGCTCATTGGTGTTCTAAGCTCTTCCACATTTTTCACGATCTCACAATCTTGCTCAATAATGAACCTTTTTAGGTTTGCACCTGTACGGGTTTGAGATGAACTGGCTCCCTTGTCGAACCTCGGTTGTCATGTTGACTTTAACTTTTCCTTTCTTTTTACCCTTGCCTGATTATTTTTTCAAAGCCTCATCCATTATCCCACAAATTATAACTATGTTGGCAAAGCTTTTAGGGGTTCTTTTTACCACTTTTCCATAGTACGGTACTGTAGTGTGCTAATGAACTTGACGATCATTTCCTTCTCTATCAATAGAGGTTGAATTTGGGCAGCCTTTTCTATCCACCCAGAGACGTAATGCCTAAAGCTTTCATTTGGCCACCTCTCCGTACTTATAAGGGAAAGGCAAGTTAGGATGTCATCATCATTTGCTTTCTCCTTTCCAATGACGTTAATGGATGGATAAGTCAGTTCATGACATTTCTTGTAGAATTCTATCTAGGATCGATCCATCATTCCTTGGACCATTTTTAGGAATGAAGAACATTGCTGTAAATCATGCTCTTGAGCATAGTAACAGTAAGAGAACTCCATGGATTCCTCTTTTGGGCTCACAATCCTAAACTCCCTGAATGCTTGCCATACTCTACTTATTGGCGTCTTCACCTCTCTAACATTTTTTTAATCCAATAGCTTTTCCCTTCAATCATGGCATTTACCCTCGGTTCACCATGATGCGAGGATGGGTTAGCCCCAACATTTGGTCTGGGTCCTTGCTCTATTTTGATTATGCCTCTTTTCAGCAGGCCTCACACCATTCTCTTGAATGAGGTGCAGTTCTCGATTAAGTGCTCTTGAATGGTATTCACAGTAAGCATTTTCATCATACCAGCTGGGGTATGGTGGAGATTTCAGGTCTAAGAACATCGAGGCAACCAATCAATTGGCTAATAGGCAATTATAGATCTCTTTATATAAGTATGGTAAAGGGTCAAAATGTTCCCTTTCTTGAGGTGCTTGATGATTACTTGAGGCTCTGGCATTTTTTATGCTGCAAGGTTGCATGCTTGAAGGAGTGTTTTGAACAGGATTTGGTGTGAGGGTGACTATTAGAGCAATCCTAGTAGAGTGAATCGTTGGTACTATTCGGTAGGGGCTAAAACACAGATACAACATATTTAGGGCATATACCCCTTGAGTTGAGCATGGATTTTGGGGGAACTTTACGATGCTGCGACTGACAGCGCTTACTTTTTTTTCCTTTCCTTTACTTATTGGTTTCTTAATTGACCTAGATGATTTTCCCATAGATATTTCCCACTTTTGATGGCATTATCAATCATCTCTGCTGATAGGACCATATAAGCAAAATTTTTCGTGGTGTTTCTCACTAACTTCTTAAAGTGCCAATGAACATAACTGTCATTTCTCTTTTTGTTAATGGAGGCTGAACTTAAGCTACCTCCTCCCTCTATCTTTGGATATACTGCCTAAAACTCTCAGAGGCTTTCTTTTCCACGTTCATGAGGGAGAGATGATCTAGGGCCTAGTCAGATACATGCTTATATATTGATCGAGGAATGCATAAACCAGATCTGTCCATGTTTGAATTCTTATAGGGTCTAGCCCTATATACCATCAAAGAGCTGCCCCAGTTAAACTGTCCTGGAAGTAGTGGATTAGCAATTTTTCATTTTCCTCATACTCGATCATCTTGCAACAATACATCCGAAGGTGGGCAGTGGGATCTATGGTCCCATTATATTTTTCAAACTCTAGCACCTTGAATTTATGCAAAATGATGAGACTAGAGACCAGTCTTAGAGCCTTCGTATCTATATTTCCAAACTTATCACTTTTCTCGATAGCTTAAAGACGTTTCTCTAGAGATTGGTATTTGTTTAAGTCTTCATTATTTTTTGAAGACCTTTTTGCCCTTTATTGTTCTTCTTATTCTTCAAGATCAGGTATTATAGGTATATCAAGCGAAGAGCCTTGAACTAAGTGTGGTGCTAGTGTAGGATTGAGATAAATGAATGGTTCAATCGATGAAATTCATGCTGCCGGGTGATGTTGTTCATGCAAAGCTACTTCATGCACATTAGTGGCTTTGGTACCTCCATTCAAATTACTCTTAAGGTTGGCCTGTCCTTTGCCAACATAAATAATGCTTGTTTGTCCTTTATCCTTTAAATCTTCGAACAATAGTTTTGTCAAGTCTACCATTTAAGATTGAAGTTCTTTATTCCTATGAGTTGGTTATTTTTAAGATTCTCTATACATGAGTTCTAGTCACTTAATGCAGGACTAATGATTGTTCTCCATGGCTTTATGGCTGGTACGAGTGTTGTAGTGATGGCGAGCTAAAGATTCCGTGTTTTGAGACACATTCACTTTAGATTATTAATAGATTAGACCTTTAGAATGTGTCATGACAAGATGTGAAGACGAATATCAATTCATGAAGCAAAAAGAAATTATGTTATTAATGCAAAAAAAGAATAATTGTTATTGATGCAAATGCAAGAGGGACAATTGGATTATGAAATAGCTCCACCAATAGCATCTTTCATTGAAGCAATCAAAGTCTTGAATACATATGATTTCATTCAGAAATGTCTGACATGGTTACATTGCTTGATTACATGGTCCAAGAAATACAACATCTCTTTCTCATGAGCTCTAGTGGGTAAGATGCTACATGCTAGAGATCGAGCTACGCCCATCATATATTCAGCCTCCAACTGAGCTGTTTGAATTTATTTAGTGAGATGGTGATGATGAGTCTAATAATTTTGGTATGCCTGATCAACTATTTGTTACCATTCTTACTCTCACCATTTTAAAGCTCATACTAATTCATCCACTTGGTTTTGGCGAGCTTGCAAGGACTGCTTTAAGCCTTGAACCCTAACTATTAACGTCTCATTCTCAACTTGATTCATCCTTAAATCTTGAACTTGAACTTTTAATCATGCATTTCTCTTTTAATAAGTTGATGCAAAGGTTTAAGCTCTGACAAGCTTCTTTTTACTGTTTTTACTCTCTTTTTTCCACTGATGTTGTTCTTTTTTGAGGGTGGTAATTTTTATTCTCCACTTGGTTAGAGACTTGCCCTAGTATTGTGATTTTGCTTTGTTGATGGCCACATAGTCTTAGACTTTTGAGATCTTTTTTGAGATGATTCTTCTCCTTATCAGCTTATTTTACCTCACTTTCATTTAAATAAAGGTTTATCTCTAATTAACTCTTTTTCTCTTTTAGGTGGGTAATTTCCTTGGTAAAAGTTATATTTTCTTATTTAAATTCCCGTCTAAGCAATTTGATTTCAGAAGGGAATTCTTTAACTATAGATACAATAGCGTACGGAGGTAAAACATCATTAATGTGACTTATCTTTCATTCATTATACCTTGGGGTCACACTGTTTCCTCTCCAGTGTCTTTCCATTCAATGAGTTTGTCTCCGAGAACAGAAGGATAACTGAATTTTTTACTTATAATCTGACCTACCATGTTCAAGGTTGCATGCCTCTAGGTCTTGAATAAAGGGGACAAATTACCGACACAAAAATTGTCAAAAAACCAGAATAAATGCATAGCTAGTACTTCCTCATAACCTAATGAGTGGCACATAATTATAATCCCCACATCTGTACATGATGGTTTATGGCGAGAACCAAGCAGCCTTCCATGTCACTTCATCCTCACTGAGATTTTGTAGTTTTTGGATCCATTATTCCTTGGACTTTTTGTGAAGCCATTCCTTCTCGAGGACTTTGGAGATAGGACTGAAGTTAGGGAAAAAATTATATGGCTTTTTCTTTTCTTCAGGGAGAATGTGGCTAACAAGACACAGGTGAAGCATAGGTGCATATCCAATGAAACACCCTGCCCTTATTTTCTTGTAAAAATTAAGGACTCGAATGGTTTTAGTGATGATAGCAGGTGTCGGGTTAATATTGCAACACAATTAAAAAATAAGATTTGCCATCGCTACTTTGACATAGCCTAACATCTTTGGGAAAATAACTAAGCCATATATCACCAAAGCGAATATATTTTACATTTTTTAAATGTCAATGGTATTTTCCATTGCCTCTTTTAAACTAGCCCATGAAATGCACTCATCATTTCCTTTTTTCTTGATGTGACCCTCAATCCAGGTCTCAAGTGCACTAAGAATTTGGGCCAATCTTTTCTTAAAAGTTGAAAGGTTCAACACCTTACAATATATTCTATCAGTCTTGGCCCTCTTGATGTTGAATAGTGAGGTATATTCCTCTACTATAGGGGTAAGTTCTCATGGTTGAAGGTAAAGCATCAATATGCAAGGTTCCAAAATTGGAAAGTGGCCTGTAGTAGATTAACATCCAAATAGACCTAGAATAAAAGGGTAATGTCCCCGTATCTCTTCGTGAATGATTCTTTCTTGGCACTATTGCAACTGGTCCATATATATTTTAGATCTTGCTAGTCGTTCTGATGATACCCTTTAAAACATCCCCATCTTCACATTATCATTGCTCAGACCAAGCTTGAACTTTCTCGAAAGATTTCAACTCTGAAGCGGACTATTGCTTTGTGACAAACACCCCTTAGTAAACACTACATCATTGGCCAATTGTCCCATGGCAATAATAATAATGAAATGATGTATGCATGCAAAAGAAAACAAAAAAAATGATAAGTTGGTAGCTGTACAAAGAAATAAGCACACAAAGGAATGAAAGCAATAAAATAAAAATGCCACGTAAAAGTTTGCCCTAAGAATAGATGATATGATGCATAGGGGCAAGCATAACAATCGGACAGCATCATAACGTTTCTATGCTAAGATTGCCTTTACACATGGTGATACAATACCACGTAAAGATAGGCCTGACCAAACAAGCGGTGACGTTTATTCATCAATAACTGTGTTAAGTCATCAGCATGGTGACTTATTTTGGTTAGATTATGAACTTTTGGCATTATAGGTGTGAACATTCGCTCATCATCACCTATTTGCTAATAAGGGGTGAGCCATAGAACATTATAGAATACCCTAAACAAATAACATAAAAATAATATGATAAATGTGAGCCACGATGTTCACCTATCATCGTTTGTATAATATGGTATAAAGGTAAAAAGTGTTTCCCTAAATGACCCTATTCTCTAGGTTATTCTATCAGCATTCCAGTATGGTTTGACATGGTTTGCCTCATAGGGCTTATTATATGAGTTTAAGTAGATGCCTAAATAGTTATCCGAATCACTTTTTTATCCGGTAAGGATAACTGAGGCATCGCAATCCTAGGCCCATTAAAGATTTGGCAGAACGGGTTCGACCTGGTAGATGTATTTCCCTATGCAAATGCGAAGGGTTACTCACGAGAGGCATAGGTAATTTACATCCCGAAAGGTCTTGCCATGCCAATGTGGAAGGTTACTCACAAAGATGGATGGCTCACTTCTTCCTAATAATTAGGATCCTAGCCTCACCATGGTGTTTGGTGGGAATTCAATGCAAAATGAAAGTGCACGGTGTGTGTCGAGAAAACTATCAAACCTTTTTGTTTTACTTCATATTACCATACTTATTCAAATTAACATTTATTCGAAAAGAAGGCAATCCTTAAAAAAATCACAAAATAAAGGCATAAAAAGTAGAAGATTATAAGGCAAAAAAAAGAGAGAATTATATCTAGATAATTATGGAAATCAAAGAATCAAGGACCAAGCAAGACATAGCTAGTCATAGGCCTAACTCTTTAAGTTTTTCCCCAACGGAGTCGCCAAGCTGTCGACATTCTATGTGCCTGGCCTTAACGAACTTCGGATGATTTGAATAGCCTAAGCACACTTGACTAAAAAAATATGATGATGTATGACATGAAAGAGTGAAAAACCATTAGACGAATCGCTTATCTGACTAGTCTTGGATAGCCACCACAAAGTGGTCATAAACTTAGAGTCACCACCGATCATTTTAAGTTACGCATGACTGGTTGCCTATTGAAAATAATACCAGAGATTCATTGTTTCTGGTTTGGGAGTTGGTTACGTGTGGGAAAGGATTGGCACCCCCATGATAAAATATTTTCTAGGCAATCATGATAAAATATTTTGAATGACCTTTGGTGGATTGTCAAATTAATGCAAATTTCAACTTTTTATGCTAATCATGACAAAAGTATGGTAAAAAGAAAAAAGCTTTTTTTTTTTTTTACTTTTTTCTTCCATGCTTCCTTGGAAGCATCCCTTTGGCCGATATTCCCCCTTTATAAAAGGGGGAGGATGTGTTTTGATTTTATTTGGGTGGCTAGAAAAAAAAGGAAAAAAAAACAAACACTTATCTTTTTTCTTTTTTTCTTTTTTTCAAAGTTCCTCCTTAAGGTATTATCTTTCTTTTCCTCTCTTCATTTTGATTTATTCTCATCCTCTTTCATAAGCCAATATCATGTTAAGGCTCATGGATTCTCATCCATGTTGAAAGGCTAAACATGGTGGCTTTTTATATATTTTTTTCTTTCTTTTTTGCAATTTTTAGCTAAACTTTGTGTACACACATATATATAATATTATTCATGTGATTATGATCTTGGTTTTATTGTATTTATGTTGATGTCTCTTTCATGTTATTGTAAGGTTGATATGATGATTAGAATAGTATTATATGTAGTTTATGATTTTACCTTGATTTAAGTTTGATGATGATATTTTATGCTTATTTCCATTTTTTTTTGGCCAAAGCATGCATGTATTTCATGTTCCTAAACTTGGCCGAATCTGATTGGATTTTATAATCATGATTTTGTGCTTATTTTTACCTCGGTTTCATGGTTCTTAGGTTATTTTGTAATATTTATAAACATATGGACTAAATTGCAAAATTTGTAAAAATGTTTTAGGCTACTTTAGGCTTTGGTGAGAGCTTCGTGAGCTATGCAAATGCTAATTCATATGTTTTTAAACATGTTTTAGGTGTTTTAACATTTTGGGGACCATTTTGTAATTTTAGGAAAGTTTAGGGACTAAGTTGCAAAATATGTAAAAATATGTTTTATGGCCAAAGGTGCTTGGCCGAACCTTCTCGCATATTTTTACCATGATATTCATATTGATTCTTTGCCGGTTTGATGATTTTTAATGATTTGTTTGTGGTGTCTTACCAGGTAGGGGTTAAAATGTAATTTTACAAAGTTTAGGGGTTACTTTACAAAATATAAATTTTTTTTTGCTAGGGCAAGGTATTTGGCCGTATCTTTGTTGCTATATTGGCTGCATTTTCTTGCATAATTTCATATGACTTTTATAATTTTTAGGTTATTTTATTATGTAGGGACTAAAATGATGATCTAAAAAAGTGGAGGGACTAAATAGCAAATTTTTATATTAAAGGGGTAAAATAGTCATTTATTGGTTTAAAAAATTTCTATTATTTCTATGGCATTCCGTAGGGGTATAGAAATACTCAAAAGTTTTTGTATTTGTTCAGTTTTTTTAAGAATACAGAACGTAATTTTTAAAAAAACCTAAGGGTAATTTGGTAATTTTGCTCATCGAGACTCTTTTACGCTAAAGGTGAGCATTTTAGGATTCTTTTAGCCTCTTAAGGTCATTTTACTGTCCATTAGGGGTACCAGGATACTTTTATGTCGAAGGTATATCCAGGGGCATTTTCGTAATTTTTTCACTGGATGCTTTTTTGCCAAAGGTGCACGTTTAAGATTCTTTTAGAATTTTAAGATCATTTTAAGGTCCATTAGGGTTACTGGGGTACTTTCAAGTCGAAGGTACACCATAGAGGCATTTTGGTCATTTTACTCAATGGATGCTTTTACGCCGAAGGTGAATTTTTAGAATTGGTTTAACCTACCAAGATCATTTTAAGGTCCATTAGGGTTACTGAGGTACTTTCATGTTGAAGGTATGCCCTAGGGGTGTTTTGGTCATTTTGCTCACCGGGATGTTTTTACACCGAAGGTGAATTTTTGGAATTGGTTTAACCTACCAAGATCATTTTAAGGTCCATTAAGGTTGCTGAGGTACTTTCATATCGAAGGTATGCCCTAGGGGTGTTTTGGTCATTTTGCTCACCGAGATGTTTTTATGCCGAAGGTGAATTTTTAGGATTGGTTTAACCTACCAAGATCATTTTAAGGTCCATTAGGGCTATTGGGGTATTTTCATGTCGAAGGTATGCCCTAGGGGAATTTTGGTCATTTTGCTCACCGGGATGCTTTTATGTCGAAGGTGAATTTTTTAGGGTTGGTTTAGCCTTCCAAAATCATTTTAAGGCCCATTAGAGTTATCAAGATACTTTCATGTCGAAGGTATACCCTAAAGATATTTTCGTAACTTTGTATTTGAATCATATCTCATGTGAATGCTAGGATACTTTCACATCGAAAGTACACATTAAGAACATGTC
>JBBYHK010267996.1:11276-28325 GCA_038382065.1 Adansonia grandidieri | reverse complement strand
GTGATAAGAGTTAAACTCTACTTCAGTAACTAATTAGAATACAGATTCCTTGATGGTAGGATATAACTCTAATTAGTTTTCTAATATAGGTCCCTAGTCTAGTCTATGAAAATTGCCTGTGCACCATCACAAGGTAATTATCAAGAAAATGATATATACTAGAAGGCTTATACGGGGTGTTCATCTTTATGTATTTGGAGCGAGTCTGGGTTTTTGATCAACAAAGGATTATGTTGGTTTTTTGATACTTTTTTAGAATTATGAACATAGGATTGGAAGATATGTGGAAGAAATTTTCATGAACTAAGATTGAATGTGAAGAAGTGATCATCGAGAGTGAATGGATGGATGAGACGTTAGAAGAGGAGAGAACTATTTAATAGGCAAAGTGCTCACTTAGAAAGGAATTAATCTGGAGGCTATGAAAATGTTCTTCTTAAAGTCTGGAAGTTAAATAATGGTTTGAAAACTTGGGAAGTCGGAGACAAAATATTTTTGTTTCATTTTAGGCAGTGCACGAAAAGGACAAGATTTTTTTTTCCAACAGCCTTGGAGTTTGAACAAGTCTTTGATTGTTTTCAAAGATTTTTTCTGGTTTTTTGCAACTTGAATCAGTAGTTATGGATCACTATTTATTTAGGTTTCGATCCATGGCCTATCCTATGAATGTAAAAGTGGATATGATTCTTAAATAATCCATTGGGCAGCAGAGGAAGTTGATTCTGATGGTAACCATATGGCATAGGGCATATACAGACGTGTTAAGAGTTCATTTTAATGTTTCTATCATGCTCAAAAGAGCTACTACATTGAATTCTCTGGAAAGTGGCAAATTCGTTGTCATGTTCCGTTATGAGAAGCTACCTGATTTCTACTATATTTATGGCAAACTGGATCACCAGGAAAGTGAGTGTGACATTGTTAATAATCTAAAGAAGGCATCGCAGATAGTACCAGAGTAGTATGCTGCATGGTTAACAGCGGAAAGCTCAAAATCCATCTCATTGAAAATGGGGGACTTAGTGTCAATGCTCATCATAAAATGCAGGATGACAAGAGTGGTAACATAGAACAAGGTGCGAGTAATGAGTTTGAGTATGTGGCCCATGATTAATCAGTACTGTAGACTGGGTCGCTAAATCTTAAGGTGGAAAGGCAAAGAGTATTGCTACAGGGTCCAGAATGATTGAACTGATCTAGAATATGACAAATTTGCAGGCAAAAGTCCCATTTCCCAAATCCGTGAGAACAATTTTCCATTGTTTTCCACCTTAGTGGTACCTGACGGGGACATACGACTTGGCGCTAATGATGGAGGGGTTTTAAAGCCCATGGCAGATGGTGAGTTAATAAAAAAGGATATAAAAGTACACAAGTCAAATTCCAAATCTTGCATTAAGGATTGTGTTGTGCCATAAAAGACAGAAAGGATGTCTTCACATAGGAGATGGAAATGGGTTGCTACAGTTGCCATATACTCGGACCTAACAAAAATGGACTAACAAAAGATTGTTAAAAAAAAAATCTATACAGTCTAATTTTCATAATGGAATGTATGAGGTGCATATGAAGAAGGTTAGAGAGGACGATAGTATATTAGCTGCTTCAACAACTGCAGCCTTAATGGTGATTGGGGATATCCAATCCTGCCATGCACAATAGACATCCTCGCCTAAAACTACCAAAGGTTGAGGGCCTCTTGGTCAGTTCATAAACTGACAAAGTTGGTTAAGAAGCATGTCCCTTGTTTACTCTTTCTAATGGAGATTAAATGGAGTAGTGAAATGGATAAATTAAAGATATTACTGGGTTTTGAGAATAGTTTTATGATTGATTGCTTGGTAGGGGAGAAGGACTAGACTTATTATGGACTGGTGGTTACAACTTAAAATTATTCCATTTTCATTTTGCATATTGATGCTAAATTAAAGGGTTATAAGGGACATTCTGGCATATAACTGGATTTTACAGTTAGCTGGATAAGAACATAAGAAGAGAATCTTTCCAACTATTACATCTACCTTGGTTGTGTTTGGATGGCTTCAACAAAATCTTGCATGTTGATAAGAAGATAGGGGTGCTATGCATCTCAACTAGCAAATGCAAGCTTTTCAAGATGATGTTTAAGAGTGTGACTTTTAATAAGTGCTTGTCAATGGCCCATTACTAACTTGGAGTCGTAGTAATATACAAAATGTTATCTTTGAAAAGTTGAATTGTTGCTTGGAAAATAAGAACTAGTGGAATGTTTTTCCCTTTTTCTAAATAGGAACACCTCATCACTAGTACTTTAGATCATCTTCCAATCTTGTTATATGTGAGGGATGGTGTGGCTTTCAGAAAAATAGCCTAGCCATACATTTTGGTTTGAAAAGATTTGGGCTTCCATGCCTGAATGTAAAAATATGGTAAACCAATGTTAAAACCATGGACAATCAGGTAATCTAAAAATGATAACGGATTAGATTAAGGCATGTAGTTTTGGACGATGGAGGTGGAGTAAAGAGACAGCTAGTAACATTGGCCGTAAAATACAACCAAAAAAGAAAGATTTCGAACACTTATCTATGCAAGGTCAGCTTAGTAGAGATATGGTCTTGTTCAAGAAACACTATATGAATTGAATTAGTTACTTCACCATGAAAAGGCGATATCAAGATAGAAATCTAAGATATCATGGTTAAAGAAAGTGGATAGGAACATAACTTATTTTTCATGTGATGGTTTCTTAGTGCCAGCGAAAAAACACTATCTCTAATATTACAAATGATAATGGATTTTCCAAATAGATGTGGAATGGGTGGACAAGATTATACTAGATTATTGTAATAAAGATTTTACATCTTTAGAACAACAAGGCATGGAGGATGTTCCTAATTTGATAAGATTTTATCTCACTCTAGAAATGTGTTTGCTGTTTGATCATGATTTTGTGGCTTTACAAGTGGAAGAGGCATTTTATAAATTATTGGCATGTTGTTGAAGATATAGTTACAACAATGGCTTTGGAATTTCTTAACAATGGTGGGTCTCTTTTGAGCATTAATCATACCGATATTGTTTTAATTCCTAAGGTTATGTCACCTAAATCAATTAGAGACTATCGCTCGATAAGCTTTTTCAATGTTTTGTATAAATTGTCCCCAAAATTTTTTGCAACTGATTAAAGCTTGTCTTTCCATCATGAATTGATGGTATTTGGAGTGTGTTTGTCCTTGGAAGGATGATGTTTGATAAAGTTATTGTTGCGTATGAGACAATTCATTTTGGAGCAAAATAATAGGTAAGATAGGTCAATGGAAATAATATTGATTTAAGGCATATGATAAAATTGAACGGGATTACTTAGAAATGTAATAAGGACAATGGGTTTTCTAGAGAAATAACTCTCACTAATTATGATGTATGCAGTAGGATCATTCAAATTAGGGGACTCAAGTAGGGGGATCCATTATTGCCTTACTTATTTATTCTGTGTGTTAAGGGCTTTTCATGTTTGTTAAAACATGTGGTAATATTGGAAAAGATAAAAGGGGTTCCATAGCAAGAAATGCTCCGTGTGTATTTTTTTTACTAATGACAACGTATATTGTTTTTACGATCTACAATCACAGAATGCTATGTTGTTTTGTCGATTCTTCACCAATATAAAATAGCTTTAGGCTAATTTGTTAACGTGGATAAGTCTAAATTTTTTTCAGTCCAAACACTTCAAATGAACTTTAGAAAGTATTATGAGATGTTGAGGTATTAATATCATCCTCTCAAGAGGTCATTACTTAGGTTGCCTATCATGACTAAGAGAACAAAGAAAAACAAGAATTTCAAGTCTTGAAGTATAAGCTAGGACAAATACTACAGGGTTAGAATGGTAACCTTATTTATTTTACAAGTAAAGTAGTTTAAATCCAAGCCATGGTTCAAGCTATTTTCAATGTATGTAATAAGTTATTTTAAATTCCATAAAAATTGTCTTTTGCGCATAAGCTAGATATGATGATTGCAAAGTATTAGTTGGATGATGGTAAAGGGAGAAAAAGAATTCACGAGCTCAATTAAGACACACTTTATGTTTCCAAGCCGGATGGTTGTTTGGAATTTAGAGATTTTAAGGCTTTCAATTTAGTGAATGTCAAATGCTAATCAATAATGAAGACACTATTTGGTCTTAAGTCCCCAAATTGGGGTACTTTGCAAATTATCATTTCTTTGACATAAATCTTAGTTCTAATCCATCCTTTACATGGAAAATTCTTTTAAAGGGTAGGAAAGTTTTGATTGTTAGGTTTAGATGAAGAGTGAGAGATGGCTCTATGATTGATTTATGGATGATAAATGGTTAAATAAGCCACCTAACTTTCGACTAGTTATGTTAAAGGGCATCATAATACACCATTGAAAAGTGGTTAGCCTAATCAATTAGGAAAGCAGGACTTGGAATGAGAATTTACTTAATCAGTTATTTCTCTAGGAAAATGTGGACATAATAATTTTGTTGCCTTAAGTTGACAATGCATTAAAGACAAGTTAGTTTGGAGTGTTGTTTTGGGAAATTTTACAGTACATTCCGATTATTTCATCGTTAAGCATATCCTTGGAAAAGAAATGGATCTTATTGAGCTATGTTCACCACGTTTGATTCTTAATTTGGTTTACAAGTGTTTTTCAAGAATTAAGTACTTTGTGTACACTATTTTAGAACATTCTAACAAGTATGGATATTCTACGAAAGAAAGGATTCTAAGTGCAGGGTTGATGTAAGGTATGCGGCAATGAGGGTGAAACACTTTTTCATGTTTTTTTTTGCAGTGACCTTAGTAACAAAGTTTAAGAAATAGTATGTACTTAGCTATTGCCTTTTCCTTTACACTATAATTGATTTCACAAATTTATGTATGAACATCATTCTTAAAGATCATTAAGAAAGGGACCTCAATTGTTTCTTGATTGTGTTATGGATAATTTGGAATAACAAGAACTTATGTTCTGAAAATAAATATTGTCGCCCATAAGATGTAGTAACCTAAGTAGTAACATCGAGTTTGAAGCTATCCTATGTTCTTAACTCTTATACAAAGAGGCAAGTAAGGATAGTGCATGCCATATGGTACCCTTCACTAATAAGGGTTTACAAAGTTAACATCAATGCCTCGATCATTACTTCAGCTAGAACTATAGGGCTAGAGATAGTTTTAAGGAATAGTGCTAGTTCTATTTTTTTATATGCAGCATCTAAAATGAAACACCTTAGTGGCATACCCATGTGTTGCTGTTGTTATATCAATTAAATTTTGTAATACTTAATTTTTTGTGAGACTTATGTCATATATTCATAAAGAATTAAAAGTAAATGGAATAAACATTTGCAACACATATTCAAAAAGAACTAATAGAAGATAAGGAATTGATATAATAAAAGCATAACACCAAGGCATTCTCTAAATATTAAAGAACTAAATGTGAAGATCAAAAGATGAGTCAAAGAATTAATGCAAAGATTTCAAAAATAAATCAAGAATTGCACTCAACTAAAATGACAAACCAAAAAACCAAGATGCATTTTATGGATATTTTATATATAAAATAGAAATTGGTTATTTCAATGTTTACCTGTTCTAAACCTTGGAATGGAAGATTGACCCTTTTTAAATGAGTGGCCTCTCTAACTAGCTTCATTTGTTGAACCACCCCAAGCTTATCGACCTCTATTTTGGTTTCCCTCGTACATCACCTTTAAATGAAAGACAAAGGGTTCAATATATCGACCTATCACATGCAATGTACATGCAACTAATAGACATCCATTTACATGCATTTTTATGTGTTACTTCTATAAGATGAACATGGTAACTATGTCTTCCAAAAAAAAAAAAAACAAAATTTGAATGTTCTGGATTCTTACTCTCTTAATTTCCACTAAACTAGGATTTTGGCATTCAAAGATGATAAATAAGGATTAATCAACTTCTTTTTTATCAAGATGAACAATCACACAACATTATTTAATCTTTAAGGTCCTAGAAGAATTTAAAAAAAAAATTGCTTCAAAGAGAATAATAAGAGATGTGTTGCAGTTTGAAAGTTTTCAATAAGCCAATTAGTCAAGATTAATCAAATCAGATTGAAAGAGAAACCTGAAATTTTAATTCTTAAAGCATAGACTAAAATTATTTTTTTTAAAAAAGATAAATATGTGAATTTCATTAGAAAGAGGTTTAAAGGTAAAATATATCAATTTGTTTATCTAAGGGGCGAACCGTGACTTTTTCCTATGTAAGAAGAACAATCAATTAAAAGTTTAGAATCCTCTTGTAGCAATCCTCAAGTTTAAGATATGGACAAATAGATTCTTGTGATGATACCTACCAAAAAAAAAGTCAATATTCAATTACAATTTAATTCCAAAATTAACCTAAGGTTTGCAACATGTATAAATAGGTTAACTAAGAACAATCAAAACAATATCATTGGCTAAAATAAAAAATAATAATAAATCATAAAAATCAGAATTGATAGCATAAGTGCAAAAACATATAGAATAAATCTATGAGTTTGACATCAAAATAAGTAACATTGATAAAGAAATTGTTTTCTTGCTAGATTGTTGATGAATTGCTTTTGTACTCAAGATTTAGATTTGAGATCATAAGATTCCAAATTGAATTCATAAAATTTAATGTTTACTCCATCTTCTTGCTTGCAAATTCATTACTTTCAATAAAAATTATATCATACATTTTTAGTTTTAGAAAGTAACTTCTAATAGATTGAAAAGGCTAAAATTCATGTTTTACCATGCATTGAAGCTGAGCAGTAGTTTTAGAAAATAACTTTAGAAAAGTAAGTTATTTTTATATCATAATTCACAATTTTAGAGAGGCATGCATATTCAGTATAGAGAAACTTTCAGTATAATAAAACAACTATAATATTGAAAAAAAAGTGAACATCTATGTAATCTAATTCAAGTGAAGTCATGCTAGCTAATAAAAAAAGAGTTTAATTGTAAAGCATGATGATGATTATAAAAGAAAAAAATTAATTGTAAAATATGGCAACCATGTGACTTTAAAGGAAATGCTAAAAAAGATAGCAATATGAAGTTTTAATTCCTAAAATGAATATTAAAGGTACAATTTTTTGTAATTTAAGAATAAACTTGTTTATAATAAATTAAACCACTACTACAAAGTAAGTTGCAATATCAAATTTATTTAACAAAGAGGTACATAAAAATATAGATTAAAGATATTAAAGATTATAAAAATAAGCAATCATGTCTTGGTACATATGTATTAAAACTACATTCAATAAATTTATATTTGTATATACTATGATAAAAAATAGTCTTGGAATATAACTTGGCATTCATGGTAATTCAGATCAATTTTTACAATTTATAAAAATCAATCTAGTCATTTTAGATCAAAGCTGCAAAATCATATTACTAGTGTCATGCCCATGAGAGATACTATAAGAATTTTTGTGACTATGTAAAAAATATGAAAATATAAATTTATAAATTATTGAAATACGTATTTTGTAAGCTTTTCATGGTTATTTATCAAAAAAATAATTTCACCATTTTATACTAATAATGATAATAAAAACATAGAAGTATATAAATGATAGGATAATTTTGTATTGAATTTAGACAAATAATGGAAAAGACTAAGCTATAAAATAAAAAAATTAAATCAACAAACTGATTTCATGTTTTTAAAATATTATACACATTTTTATCATAGAACTCAAGTTGCAAAGAAAAAACAATCCTCATATTTTTAAAGGTAGCTACGATAAAAATATAAAGTATTCTATCAATTAACAAATTAAACAAAAACCGAATTAATCTTTTATACATTCTCATCTTTTCCTTTTTGACTTAAGCTTGAGGTATGGTTTTTTTCTCTTTTCTTCCTTTGAAACTTTTATATTTTATATATTATTTTGTTTAATTCCAAGCTTAAATTAAAGATTAGGAAATGACATTAAAGCTTTTCATTTGCAAATTGATCGCAACAAGGTCATTCAAGCCAATTACAACATGGTATTTTATTTTTCAAATTTAATTATAGAGTTTTACCTCCAAATGTTTGATGTTGATATAGTTGTCTTAATGCCTTGTTGAAGTTAAATATTATTTAATTTGATTTAATTTGTTAATGGGATAAATGACTTCATCTGGAGACTTTTCACTTAGTCAATTTTGTATAATGGAAAGAAGATAACACAAAAATTCTAGTAGAATGAAAATCTATTCAACCATTAGCAAACAATATCAAGTGCTAGTATGATCTAAATAGCAATAATCTTTTAATATAACCATTTTCAAACAGGTGATCTTTTTAGATACAACAATAATATCCTAAATGTGCTTACCTCAAAGTGCAATTATACAAAATACACGCTAATGTTTAATTTACCTATATGCTAGAAATTAAGCAACTTCAAATTGTTAAAAGCATAAAAAATAATGATTAAATAACCCCCAATTATATAAAATCAAAATTACTAAAAGAAAACTAAATATACCATTTGTTCTTTGATTTCAGTAGTGACATCGGTTTTCCAACTTCATGCTCTTTTGATTTACCAAACCTTCCCAAATATTTATATTTAGTAAAAATATAAGAAACGGAAAACCATAAAATCTTTCATGGAAAGTCTTAAAAATCTAAAGTAAATATAATTTAGCAATAAACTTCTATAACATGGAGAGCGCTAAAGCTCATGTTAGAGAATATATTCTTTTAATGATACTATAAGTGTAAATACAATTTCAAGGAGTAATAATAATTTGAAAGAAACGAAATAATTAATAGCAAAATTTTAAGTTAGTTTTTTTTATAATACTTGAATGTAAAAAATTAAATAAATGCCTTTGTAGATCATTCTAGAACAATTTCTCATTTGTTTATGCTAATACTAAATCAAAATTAACATTGTATTTTTTATTTTTTAGGCCAAGGTATTTATATCAATGCTTTAAAAAATATTATAATAATTCAAACAACTACATGAAATCTTTGCTATCATATATAGCTATGAATGTAATGTTTATTCTCATTACAATTTATTTAATGATAATGTATATGATTCATTCTTAATTTCTTCGTTCTTGAATTATTCACATAATCATACTCATATTTTTTTCATTACCCATATTGTTAATTTCCTTTTAAAAAAATTAATTTCAACCATTATTCAATGCTTAAGAAAGTTAGAATAAAAAAAGTAAAGTTGAAATACTTCACTCACTGAATGAAATCTTATTTGTACACTTATTTTGCCTTAGAGACAGTTTACATCATAGAATTCTTTGTGTTTTCAACATTACTCTATAAAAAAATCTTCAATTATTTTTAATATTGAAAACTATAAGGAACCAAATTGAAAATAGAAACTAATTAATCAAAAATTAAAACAAAAATGGGAAAGGTTGAATATGTCTACCTACACATAACTAGTTAGGAAAAAAATCTATGAATATCTACTTCAAAATATAGAATATATTACTCAATCTTCAAAAGCATAAGTTAAACAAAATGGTATAAAGGTTATTTTCTAGATTCGAACATAATTTACATAAATAACTTTCTTAAAAACTAAATATAAATAAATGATCAACAAGGAGAAAGTTGATACCTACCATGTTGCATTAGAAAAATAGTGATCCACTAAAGCAATTTTTACCATTTTTAGTAATATCAAAAAATCAACACTTTGATTAAAAAAGCAAAACAAAATAAAACTAATCACCGAATATTCAAATATACAAAAGTATTAAAAATAGTAACAAATTGATTATCTTATTATATTAAAAATAAAAAATGATTTTCTAAATCTAAAATAAAAATAAAACTAATTAGTTTTTCACTAAAATGATACTAAACAAATTAAGAAAAAAATTACCTTCTATAGAGATTTTTTTTTTTTGTTTTTACTCTTTCTCAATTTCCTTTGATTCAATTTTCTTCTTTTTTTAACTTTTTCTCAGTTAAACATTATTTTATTTAACATACAAAGTCAAACAAAACTATTAACATGAAAAAAAAAGGAAAAGAAAGAAAATGCAAAAAAAAAAAAAATGTTTTTATTCAAACTTTTCCACTAAAGCTCAATCTTGCGACTCTTGCTCTCACACATCTCTCTTCTTCTTCTTTCGATTCTTTTTCTTTACTCTCTAAAATTTGTTTACATATCATTATCAAGATCTTATTTATATAAGTATTAAAAAGATTTCAAGCCAAACATTATAATTTAAAGAGAAAATTAAACATCAATAAAAATTCTTTTCCATAGAAATAAAAGTCATATAAATGAAATTAAAACTAAAATAAGAAATGCAAGCGCTATATGTAAAAAAAATTAAGTACTTCTTGAAATAGATGACAAATAAAAATAGAATAAGTGGGTTATAAGAAGCTAAAAAATAAGTTAATTCATTATAGTCAATAAAAAAATAATTGAAAAAATTAAAAAAAATCTCAAAAAATAATCTTCAGAAATAAAGCAACATACCTTTTTATTTTTATTTTGGCATTTCATCCGATCTTCCTTCTTTCAAACTTAATAATTCTAAGCATTAAAAAAATATTAAAATCATCAAACGAAACAAAAAACCAAAGACCTACAAAAAAAATCATAGAAAACTTAGAATTTGAACCTCTAATTTGAGCTCAAAAATACGAATTTAAGTCTCTAAAAGAAAAACCATCATAGAACACTATTTTTTTCTCTTTACCTTTTTTTTTTCTTATTTCTCCCCTGTCTAAAGCTTTTTCCTTTTTTTTCCACATAGCCTCATTCGTATAACCAACAACTATGCTTTCCCAATCTTTCTCTTTGTCTTTTTTTTTTTTAATTTTTAATATAAAAAATGTAAATAAAATGATAAGATATAAACCCATCATCTCATAGCTTTCTTTCATTTTTTTCAACTCATGTCTTTCTTCATATCTATCCACCATACTTTCATATCTTTTTTTTTAATATAAAAAAATTATAATGAAAAGATAAGATATGAATGACATTGGTATTTCAAAAAATACCAGTTCACTCAATTTTAATCAGATCAACCTGATACAACATAAAAGACTTTAGAAAAGCTAAACCCAACATAACCATCCACTAAACATGAAACCTTTAACAACTCAATGATAAAAATAATCTCATTTACTTTTAAGAATACCTTAGAAGTGTCATGACTCAAAAATAAAAGATGTTTTTTTAAGTTTTTAATTCATAAAAGAACTTTGGGTGGATAGGAGAGAAAGCATAGATTGAAAAAATAAAAAAAGAAGCAAAACCCAGAGTATCACCAAAAATAAAACAAACTTGTAAAAAATAGGTAAGGCATGGAAAAAGAAGGGAAAGAAACTGACAACAGAGTAGCAAAAGTTAAGGAGGATCTGGTTTCTCCACGTCTTCCTCGTGTTTCTCGGTTGCCTCGAATTTATGACCTTTGCTTTCATGCCAGTAGTGCTCTTCTTTCTCCCAAGCTTCTTTTTTTTTCTTATCTTGGGCGCAAGTCATCATTAAGGTTTTCATTTTTTTGAGAAATTAATTGATCCATAACAAGATGTTGAGGATGATTGCTATAAGAATAAAAGAAAGAAAATGAAGAAAATAGGATGAACTAAAAGTGATGATTGGAAGTAGGTAATGAAGAATGGGAAAAAAAAGAAATCAATTGATCCATAAAAAGATATTAGGGATGATTGCTGTAAGAATGGAAGAAAAATGAAAGAATGAAAATGAAGAAAATCGGCTGAAGTGAAAAGGATGGGCGAAAATAGGTCAAGAAGAATGGGAAAAAGAAAAAGATGGATTGTCAAAATTACCCCAACCATATTTCAGAAAATCTTCTAGAGTCCTTCCAAGACTCAAAAATAATAGTAGGTTAGATTGCTTGGCATTTCATAGCTAACTATCCATAAATCTTAATTTCTCATAATTGAATTAGCTTTAATTATTTTTTTCATAAAAAAGAAAAAAGTAATGATGTTTAGATTGATATAATTATGTAGCTTGCATGAGGGTTTTGATGACTTTATAGAAATATATCCTAAGAAATAGTTACAAATGGCAATCAACACAAGTTTACCTCATTCATATCATAAGTCTTGTTCTTTAAAGTATCGAAACCTTGGTCCTATATGGATGTTAAAAGAAATAAAAAGTGAATCATAGCTAAAGATGTGCTTTATTGAAAATGTTGAACTTTATAAAAAAAATTAACTACTCATTGTTTTTCAAAATTTACCTTATCATAGCTTTACTAACTCTGGTTTAATAATATACAATTGAGTTTTTCTATAACTATACTTATCAAACATTTGTAATACCATGATGTTTGCTACAATTATCTATCATTATTTTACTTAGTCAGTTTATATAGATAACACTTGTTAAAGAAAAACATAAAAAAGAATTAAACTCATTATTAACTTTATTACCATAAAAAAAGAGTCATTATATCTTATTAATAGTTTAAGACCATTGTAGACATGAATAAAATCAAAACTACAAAACAGGTCATGTTAATCCAATTGTTAGAACTGAATGGTATAACCTTCAAGATATTTCATATTTGAAATAAAAAATATATGCTAAGCATTTCAACATCGAGAATTATCTTCTAAAATATTAAATTAAAAAATGACACCAATCATGCATTCATGTTTCATAGAAACTAAAAGGTTCTTACATGAATGGTATTCGTAATAAGAAATTAAGTCTAGAAATAGTAATAAGTTTCTAAAGGCTAAAGCAAATCTTAATTTGGAACTCAATGTTCACCTCCTTTGTAATACCATCAATAGCAGTACGGATTAAAAGGAGAAATAGATATTAAATATTGATTTATTTACCTTTGAAAATTATATTCATAGCTTTGGCTATAACCATTTTTGAAGTAACATCCACCAAAAGCTATTTCGACTACAAACTCCACAAATAACATAATTAGAGTTAAAAAGTATCCAATTTGGTCAGCCTTCATGATCATTTTTGTGAGTAGGAATTACTTGATTATAAAAGTAGCAGGATATTTAGAACATGTGTTTAGGTTTTTTGATATTTCTTCATCATTTATAGCCATCATCTTATTTAGTCTTAGGTTTTTAGTTTTCTTATTCATATATACCTTTGCCAATAAGTATTTTTCAAAAGGTTATAAAAAATAATATATTTTTTAGGAAATGATGCAGTTGGCTGATATAAATTCTGATAGATATCTTTTTGCTTAATTAAAATTTTGTTTGACAAAAATAAAATCCACCAAAGTAGGCTTACCGAATAGAGAGTTACGCCACAACAATCATCCAGAAATAATCTGACCTTTATTCTTTTTTTTTTTTTGTTGTTCATAGGCAATGGACGATAAGGATTTTCAAAAATTTAAACCAAAAAAAAATTAAAAAGGAAGAAATAAAGAAAAAGGAAAAGAAGAAAATTGAAATAAAAAACGAAAATCCTTACTATTTCTTCCCATATCTTCCTTTTATGTCTCACTTCCTTCTTCTTCTTCTTATTATTTTTGTCATCTGATATCTCTAACCTACCATCCTTTTTCTACTTTCTTTTTTTTGAAACAAAGGCCTAAATTGTGTTTTGGAAAAAAAAAATAAAGAATCCAAGGAGTCAGAACACTATCCGTTCTTTTCCCACTAGCTCCAATCTCAATCTTTTCCACCAACTTTTATCTCATTTCTTTCTCTCAAAATCCGCTTGAAGCTTTGCCAAGCAGTTCTTTTTTTAATGAATTAATAAAAGCTATTTTTGTCCCACTAAAACGGAAAAGATAGAAAAATTTTAGGCTTTTTAAAAAATACCTTTTGAATGTGAGGGCTCAAAAATAAAAGATAGTGTAGATAGATACTACTTTCTTACAAGGTATGCGCTATTTTGTTTGGTTCAAGACATGTACTTTATTGCGGCTTTGATTCGATAATCGTTGAAAATAATTCTTTGTTTGTAATTATCAAGGTTAATAAGATGATTTCATGCTAGATGAAGGTTTGATACTAGATATTTGGGAGTTAGCACAATCATGTGTTTGTAGCTTTGTTCATAGCGAACGAGAAGCCAATATGTCGGCTCATGATATTGCTGGGATAGATTGTCAAGGTGATCATCAAAGAAATTAGGATGCTGTTCTACCATATTGCTCTTGTAATCCTCTTTGATTTAATAAAATTTAAGTTTCTTCTAAAAAAGTAGTTTGGTGTCAATTAAATAACACATCAAATCAATAGGTGAATTTATTAAAAAAATTAAAAATAAATTCATAATATCAAGTTATAAAATTAGATGTTAATGTTGTTTACATTTTATTATAAAATATTTTTAAACAAAAAATAAATATATATTTTTAAAAAATTATCTATAACTGCCTTATATAATTTTTTTCTTCTATCTACATGTTTGATTATTTTTAGAATAAAAAAGGTGTACTTGTGCATATTTGATATAATAATGTGTAAAATAAAAATAACACTAAAAATATCGATTTTATTTTTGTTACTAAAAATATTAATTTCAAATTTCAAATGTAAAGTTCAACAATAAATTTGAAAAATTTTGGCAAAATCAACCCAAAATTCTGTAAAAGCAAAAGAACCACAGCAAAAAATTCTCATCCATACTGTATTTATATCTATATCTATATAAAAATTGAATACCTATAAAATTATTACAATATCTAAACTGGACATTTGATTTTTTTTTTTTTTAATTTTGGTCTAATGCCCTTCTAGATCTATTCGTAAAATCAAGTTTTAAGAGTTTGGTCAGACTCAAAGCATTATTTTGTTGATAAAAATTTTTCTTTAATTTAAATTTTTATTAGAAGGGTAATCAACACAAAGCAGTACCATTCTAATTAACATAAATCTTATTAATTTAGAGAGTCATTAATTTATAACATAATTCTTAAAAGCACTTTTTTAGAAACACATAATAAGATATTAAAGGATATTTTGAAAATTTAAAATCATATTATGAGCACTTTTAAATTGTTACAAATTTTATTTGTTTTTAAAAAATGTAAGCAGTGTACTCCTTAAAATGATATAATTACAAATTGTCACATTTTTGTTCAACAAAATTTTAGTAAATATCAATAATAGATTGTTTTTGTTTATTGCCAGTGTTATCAATAACAATATTTTACCTACTAAAATTTAAAGGTTTAAAAAAAATATGTATTTTTAGTAAATAAACGTTAAATGAAAATGGTTTCTTTTTTTTAAAAAAAAATTTCTAGAATGAATTTTAAGGAAAATTAGAAGTATTAAAATGTCTTGAGTAAAGATGACTAGTAGCCTATCGTCTAAAGTACTGGGAGTCTCAAAAATATATTTTTATAGATGATTTTTTCTAAAAAAATCCGCAAACACCTTCCAAAATCTTCTTTTCTTATAAACAACAAAGAATAAAAAGAAAAAGAAAAAGAAAAATAAAGAATAACTTCAAAAATTAATTCATGTTGTTTGCGTCATTTGCATTCATAAGAATCATAAATATGAATGTGAATCTTTAACGATGGAACTCTAAGTAGTGATTATGACGAAATCTTGAGGTAAAAATATTCCTTGAATACTAACAAATTGGAGTATTTAGCGAGACTTCACTATAAAAAATTCATTCATTTAAAAACAAAAATTTTGTTTCCATAAAAAGGGGAAACGATCTTTTTTAACAAAAAAGTGATAAAGTTTTTTAAAAGAAATTAAGGGAATTTATTTTATTTTTATTATTTTATGAAGGATAAAAAGATAATATGCAATTAATTGATATCATTTTCTCAACCGAAAGTCATGGGATCCTAACTCCTTCCTCACGCTTAAATATACTTTTAAATCCATATTTTGTTTTCACGAACCAAAATTATATTTTTAACAAATCTTAATTAATTTTATGATTTTATTAAGATGATAATTTTTTCTTCAGTGATCAATCCCACCAAACAAAGAATATTAGTAGCGACTTCACGTGGTTTCTTCAAAATCGTCTAGGGGTTGAGAAACAAATTATGACAATGAACAAAGATTTTAAAGATTTTTTTTCCTTTTTTTATATTAATTTTTTGGTTTATTTTGGGTTCCAAGTTTCAATCCAAATATCTTAATCCATTTAACAATTTGAAACTCCAAAACTGATGAAGATCCCATATTTAATTTAAAGCTCAAAAGTAACTTTAAAGTCCAATAAATTTAATGGTTTGAAAGATGAATCTTAAAATGGTTTAATTTCTATTTTAAATATTATTTGATTCAAATTAAAAATTCTTGAAAGAAATTAATTTAATAATCAAATATAATTTAATTCAAATTAATAGATATTTTTAAAGATCTCAAACAAAATTGAGTGTTTACATTTTGTGTAAGCCATTATATTTATCAATGACATAAGACATAAGATATTATACATTTAAGTATCGGTTTGTTTTGTAGAAATTGGCTTCCAGAAGATACTTTTTGGAGATTTTTATGCTTGGATGATCTAATGTCGGTTTTTATGATTGGATGATATTATATATTATTATTTGGTTTATTTTGAAAAATCTATTATTTTTTCAAATATCAATATTGAAATAAAAATAAATTATTAATTATTAAAATATGAATATTTGAAATATTAATATTTTAATCATAATATTTAATATTAATACTAAAACATAATATTAATATTAAATACTTAAAATAATCCTTAAAATATTAAGTATATTTTTTATGTCACTTGGAGTGGTAAATAAGGTAGTTAATGCTGCATCAGTGTACCTTTCTTATTTTGATATTGATACATATTAGTACCGGTGTATTTCAGTATATTATTTCAGATTTACTATATTTTTTAAGTACTTTTTTCAAATATATATATTGATAGCATATTTAATTTCAAGTTTCTTAATAAGATATATATTACATAGAGATGCAAATACATCTTTATTATATATGTGTGTGTGTATATATATATATATATATATATATGCAAATATAACTTTGAAAATTAAAAAATTTATATTTTTAAACATCAAATAAA
>JBBYHK010267996.1:0-11176 GCA_038382065.1 Adansonia grandidieri | reverse complement strand
TATATATATATATATATATATATATGCAAATATAACTTTGAAAATTAAAAAATTTATATTTTTAAACATCAAATAAAAGTATAAAATATTTAAAAATATGATAAATTATTATTGATTATATTCAATAGCCTTATTTAATGAATATAATTTATTTTTAAATGTAATTATAAGAAAATGATTAAGGCAAAAAAAAGTATTAGAAATTAATTGTAAAAATCAATAAATGAAATTCTTTAAAAATTATATAAAAAAATCAAAATCTTGTACCACCCGGTACAGGTTGATACAATTAATATTGGACAATATAGGCCGATACGATCGATACAAGTAGGTACAAAAATCGAAACAGTGCGCTATAGCTACCATTTCGTTTTACCTTCAAATTGGTACAGTCGGTACTGGTACGTTATCAATAATTATGTTGGGGAATCCTATTTACATCATTTATCCAGCTTTGTATACTTCACGTGATACTCAAAATTATCCTATCATAAACATCCCTTCTTCAAACCTACTTGTGATGAAATCAAAGCATGACACTTATTAACAATATGACCTATTATTACAAGTCATAGGACTATTTACATAACGTGCATGTGATAACATTTTCTTAGACATTAAAGTGACAATACCAAATAAATTTCTCATAGCTGGGCATATGCAGTGAATTTGTTTAACATATAAGCACCAATGTGATCCTTAATATTCCTTATATTTTAACCCATGAGGTAGATTGCTTTAGAAGTAAAGAGGCTTAGCGTATACTAGTTTCTAAACATTATCAATGCCCTATTTTAGCAATACGATGATCAAAAAACAATTTTAAAAACATGTCTTTGATGCTTAAAGGTCTCATAGTTATAACTTTTTTATAATTTTTTTGCAAGGCCATTATGTTTAATGGTTTTATGCAATTAGTATTTAATAACTATTTATCATTATACTAATATGAAGGAAAACCCTATATTATTAAAGAATAATAATACGTTTGCATTATTAACTATATATCCCTTTATCTAATCTAATTGGACCTACAACATATATTAACAAAATTCTCAATTTTTCCTCTTTTTTTGCGCATTATCTTTTTGAGATTTGTTCTATTAATCTTTTTTGAAGTTTTCTTTTACCCATTCATGTCCTTAGTGAACCCATACAGAGAAAAAACAAAGAAAAACTAGCAAATCTCACATGCTCTTTATGTTTTTTTTTCCTTTATTTTTCTCTCTTTTCTTGCCAATTCCCTATCTTGCTTTCCATTGCTTAACACTATTCTATGGTCTAGCCATTTTAAGATTGTTTTCCAGTTTGCAAAGCTTGATATATCTGTGAATGGTCGAAAATGCTAGTACTTTTCCAAAAGATCGTTAAGTTGAGTTTATATATATATAATGTATCACGAAGTAGTGGCTATTGGATTCGACCATGAACAACAAGATTTGTTTTGCTTTAAAACGACATGAGAAAGAGGTGATTAACCCACACAGACCTTTTTTTTAATCTGTTATATTCAATATTTAATATGTTATATTATTCTTCAACTCCTATTTTTAAGGTTTAAATTGAAGATGTTGTTTATTTAACTATTAATTTTACTGATCATTCACAAATTTAATAATTTGCATATTTTTTTGGCTAAAAGAATTTCTAAGGGTATACCATCTTGAAATCCGTTAACTTATAGAATTAGTTAAAATGATTAAATTAGGTAGTTTTAGTGAATGATGAATCAAAAGGCTAAGATTTTACATGTAACATTCTTAGTTGTGAAAAACGTTGTTGTTATACTGAAATTCCTATTGCTATTTGTTGATGTAATAAAGGATATGCCACGAGGAACCTACAAAACAATAAAGATGATAGAGGCTCGGAGTTGGACTCCGATGAGACACTTTGATGCTTAAGTTAGTAAGGGATATTATGAATGAAGAACGAAGAGAAAATGAAGGAAGTCTAATAGCTCATACCTCATGATTGTTGGTGTTACCTCTTTATATAGGCCTTGATAGAAGCTCCACTTGATCAGAAACTTTGGGTAAGTAGAAGTTATATGGTAATCAAACTCATAGACTCTAAAGTTATCTAACCATCCTCCAATGTTTATCTCCTCAACAAAATCATACTTAGTGACAGAGTTAGTAAAGGGATATAACAATTACCCCTAAGGATATGGCTTATTATAAAGTGATCATTCATAGACCAAAAATAATGTCTACCAAGAAAATGACGATCTAAGAAAGTTTGGGTCGCCTTAACAATGTTGAGTAAAAATGAATTTGGCAGGGTGAACAGTTTTTTTTTCTTTTTTTTTTAATTTTTAAATTTAACTTTTACACCTAACAAGAGCATTAAATGGGTTCAGTGTATTCTCCCAGCGAGAGAACGACATGTGGTGGCACCCTTTGAACCATATGCACTAATTCATGGAACGGAAGGATTACCCCTATAGATAGCCTGCAAATCATTTCACCCTACCTCAGCGAAAATAAAAAATTCTTCAGCGCTACATTAGTGGAAATCATTTCAACATATTTTTTTATGAAAATGATTTTTGTTCGTTGCTCGTTCTTCCTCCATTATTTTTAGGGTTAGAATTTATCTGTTTATCCTTTTCTGGTAGTTAGGCTTTTAATTTGCTTTGCGTTGGTTGCATGGTTTTGCGGCATTTGTTTACCATGAAAAAATAAGAGAAGTGTTGTATCTGCCACCAAGAAAATGATCAGTAATATTCCATCAAATGCCTACGTTGCTAATGAACAGTTTTTCTGGTACGAAAATGATCTAATACTGAATGGGGTTTTCCAGTGGAGTGGAGCTTATGCTCGCCTATGAGTAACATGAAGGTTGAGCTGAATGCAGCTGAATTAAAGCAAAAGGAATATTTTTGTGGTCATTAATTTAGATGCAGGGAGTACTTAACTGCTAGGAAGATCCAAGAGCATTACTTGAGTGTTAATCCTGTTAACCTACCGGTTGAAAATGATCGCCCTATCAAATGTAAAAGTCAAAGATGTTTGGTGATACATGGTAGGATTTATTTTCTTTGATTAGTGTATACATGTCTTCTTTTTTAACATAAATGCTTTTGTGCAGAGTCCTAATCTCTTTTTAGATCGCCCTATCTTGTAGTTATGTCTTCTGGGTCACCCCAACATGTGACTGGTGCTGCTGGATCGCCCTTACATAGAGAGAAAATTATAAGTGAGCCACATATCGAGCAGCACTCAATCTCAGAAAGAAATATGGAAACATCAAATGAGGCCTTTATCACTGTGACTACGAATGGTACATATCAACATTTTCTTTTGGAACTTAATATTTCTTAGCATTTTACAAAGGTGTTTAAAGTGCTTAAAGAAGAGAAGCTATTTGCCAACCTTAAAAAATGCACCTTTTGCAAGGATCATCTAGTTTTTCTTGGCTATGTCATTTCCTAAAATAAAGTAGAGGTTGATGAAGAGAAGATTAAAGCTATCAAAGAGTGGCCAATTCCCACTAATGTTGCTGAAGTCCAAAGTTTTCATGGTTTGGCATCCTTCTATAGACGCTTTATGAAAAATTTCAGCACCATTGTAGCTTTTTTGACTGAATGCATGAAAAAGGAAGCAGAGTTAAGTGGACTGAAGTAGCACAGCAAAGTTTTGACTTAATTAAAGAGAAGTTAAGTTTGGCTTCCATACTAGCATTATCTGATTGCTCTAAAACCTTTGAAGTAGAGTGTGATGTGTCAAGAATTGAAATTGGAGCTATTCTTAAGCAAGATAGGCGTTCCATTGCGTATTTTAGTGAGAAGTTGAATGGTTCTCATCTTAACTACTCAACCTATGATAAAGAGTTTTATGCTCTGATTCGGGCATTGAAAACTTTGCAACATTACTTATTGCCCAAGGAGTTCGTGATTTATACGGATCATGAGTTATTGAAACATTTAAAGGGGCAAAGCAAGCTAAATAAGAGACATGCCAAATGGATGGAGTTCTTAGAGATGTTTCCCTATGCAATCAAGTACAAGAAAAAGAATTTCAACATCATAACTTATGCACTTTTGTGAAGGTATGTACTAATCTTGATGCTTAATACAAGATTAATGGGGTTTGATTTGATGATAAAATTGTACAAAGAGGATCGTACTTCACAAAAATCTATGAAGAATGCATGAAGGGAGCAAAGAAAGGTTACTTTCAGCATAAAAGATTTCTTTTCAAGTTTGGTCAATTACGCATTCTTTTTGTTCAATTCGAAAGCTTTTGGTGCGTGAAGCTCATAGTGGAGGTCTTGCTGGACACTTTGGTGAAAAAAAGACCTTAGAAGCATTGAAAGCACACTTCTATGGCCAACAATGAATCAAGATGTTCATAGAATTGTAGAAAGATGTGTCACATGCAAAAAAGTGAAGAGCAATAAGATGGCACAAAGGTTACACATGCCTTTGGTTGTACCTAAACATCCTTGGGAACATGTAAGCATAGATTTTGTTTTAGGTTTACCTAAGACATTATGAGGAAAGGATTTAGTAATGGTTGTAGTGGATCACTTTTTGAAGATGTCACACTCCATTCCATGCCATAGAACTGATGATGTAAGCCATGTAACCGATTTGTTCTTCAAGGAAATAGTTTGATTGCATGGGATTCCTAAAAGCATTATTTCTAATTATGATGCTAAGTTTCCAAGCTATATGTGGAAGACTTTATGGAAGAAGCTGAACTAAGTTATTATTTAGTATAACTTGTCATCCATAAATTGATGGGCAAACTAAGGTGGTGAATAGAATACTTTTAGCTTTGCTTAGGACAGTGGTGAACAAGAACCTAAAAAATTAGGATGAGTGCTTGGCCTATGTAGGTTTGTTTAAATCATAGTGTACATAGCACTACTAAGCATTCTCTTTTTGAGGTGGTCTATGGTTTTAACCCAACTACACCTCATGATTTAGCACCAATACCAATTAGTGACAGGAGTTATATAGATGGAGCTAAGAAGGATCAAATGTGGAAGAATATGCACAAGGAAGTTAGAGAACAGATCAAAAAGAAGAACAAAGCTTATGAAAGATCGACAAACAAAAGGAGAAAGCAAGTTCTATTCAAACTAAGAGATCTTTTGTGGATTCATCCTCGCAATAAGAGGTTCCTTAATCAAAGGTAGTCAAAGCTGATGCCACGGGCTGATAATCCTTTTAGGGTCCTTGAAAAGGTAAATGATAATGCTTACAAGCTTGATTTACCCGAAGAATATTATGTGAGCACTACGCTCAATGTTCGAGATCTTACACCTTATTTGAAAGACTCTTGGAGGATGGAGATGGTGTGGATTTTAGGGCAAATCCTTTTCAACAAAGGAAAGATGATGTGCCACATCATGGTTGGCCTAAGGTAGCAAGCCCAAAAGAGGTGGAATTTGAGTATACAAGCCCAATCACATGATCAAAGGCTAAAAGAGTTAACTTAGTCTATCATGTACTCGATAAGAAAGATCCTTGAAGATTCTAGAAGTCTTCTTGAGCAAGAAAGTTAGCAGTATCCAAATTAGGAAAGTTTTGGTGTGCAGATTATTACTTACTCTTCAAGGATTTTAGTTTCTTTTTTTAAGAAGGTTTTAATTCCTTAGCTTACGAGGAAATTAGTTCCATTGACTATTTTATTTTTTTTTGTGAGCAAGTAATACCTTAATTAATTATTTAGGATTTAGTTTTCTTTTCTTGTAAAGGATTTTGGCCAAATCCTTTACTATAAATAGGGGACCTTATGCTTGTTTTTGGGAATTCAAAATTGATCAATAAAATAGTTGATTATTTTCAGTTCTTTTCTCTTATCTAAGTCTTTTTGATGGCGAGTTTGTGAGACTTATCTTTTAGGTTTTTCATCCCTAAAAGTGGCGTCCAAACCTTGTATTGATTATGGCGAGGATTCTTATCAATCAATTAAGGTTTATCCCTTCCATCCTTCCAACTTTTAGATTTTAGATTTTATTTTCTTCTATTTTTGTTTTGAACCATTAGAGACCTATTTCAATTAAGTTTTATTCTTATAATGCTCATCATTAGTGAACCTATCTAACATTTTTTTGATGGTTTCATCTTCCCTCATTTTGAACAACTCATAGTCAAGTTAGAGCATACTTATTTTAGACTTCTTGATTTGATTTGTTCCTTCATGAATGCCAATTTGTCCCAAATTTCCTTGGCATTGTCATATAAGAACACTCGGTTGTATTCATTTGGCCCTAGAGCATAAAATAATGTGTTTATGGCCTTGACATTTAATTATGCCATCTTTATATCTTACTCGTTCCATTCATATTTTTCTTTAGGCACGACCATGTATTCACCCTTTTCTTAAGGATTTGTGGTCATTGATGATGACCTTCCATAACTCGTAGTTATTGGCTTGAATGAAGAGCCTTATCCTTATCCTCTAATAGGAGTAGTTTTCACCACTAAAAAGTGGGAGTCTTATAATGGAATGGCCTTCAACTTTAATAAGATTTTGAACTTGTTTCAAATGCCATGAGACAAATTTAATCTTGGTTCATACTTTTCAGTGAAATTCTTGAAGCTTCAAGTGCCACAGTTGAAGATACCATTCTTTGAGCTGTAATGGATCTAATACCAATTATTAACTCAAAGTATCGATTAAACTAAAAGGGGGTGAACTAGTTCTATAAAAATTTTGGCAATAGATTGATTTAAAATAAAATTAAAAGTAAATACAAATATGAAGGAATTAAGGGTAAGAGAAGTAAACAAATGATTTATAGAGGTTTGGTCCCTCAACAACATCCTTTCTTGTTGGCACTTCTTTACCAAAGTGATTCCTGGAATGCACTAGTGAAAAACTCTACCTTTAAAGCTAAGGTATAACTTACAACTCCCTATCTTTTGAAAGCTTAAATAGAAATCTCTTTCCTATATTTTATGGCTAAGAAAGAACTTTACAATCCTCTTAAGAATTATACCTTAAATTCTTAAGTAACTTCACTTAATCTACTTGCAACCTACTATAATATGAATAAAGGTGATTGTGAACTAACTAAGACCTTTAGAAGGCTGGTGCTTGCTAGAGTTTTGAGTACAACATGAAAGTATACAAAATAAGCTTATGAAATACAAGCGAATAATGAAAAAATGAAGGATGTGATCATTAATGCTTAGAATGTTGTTTCTTATTGCTTTTTGGTTGTGTGGAGCTGTTGAGAACCTCTATTTATAGCTACAAATGATTAATTAAACATTGGAGATGTTTGATTATGGTGTATAGTTGTTGCTGACTTCGAAAATATGGCCTAATGTTTAAGTACGTTCCCTTTTGAATTGAGACTTCGAGTGTTTGTACCGATACATATTTAAAAAATTTGGCCTTGTATCAATACATGAAAGTTTGTATCAAGACCTAGTGATTTTTCTAGGCCTGATATCAATATAATGAACACTTGTATCGATACATTGCTTGTTGTATCAATACCAAAAGGACTTGTATCAATACAGACAAGGGTTTCACACAACTTTAGCTACTGCCAAGCCTTTGTAACCACTAAAGTGCGTATCAATACATACTGTATCGATTACTAATGCCTTGTATCAATACTTTGAAAGGTTTTAAGTATAGTATTGATACCTTAATACTATGTATCAATATATTTAGCAAATTTAATTTATAAACTCATTATTCGTGGCATTTAACTTAGTGAAATTCATCTCAAAAATATTCTAAGTGATATTAAAAAATTAAAACATTGTTTTTGAGAGATTTAAATCAATAAGGTAATTTAAAAACATTTTTCTAAACAAGCTAATTTAGCTTCAAGTTGTAGTTATATCAAAAATAAAATTAATTTAAAGCTAACAATAATATTAAAATATTTTCATATAATTAATTATATTTATTTCCTTTTATACTGTTAATTGACTTACCTTTTATATATATATAAAATAAAAGTTTAATTTTCTTTCTATATCTCATAAAAATATTAAATTAAATCTATTTAATAGACTACTATAAATATAGGTTATTTTTAAATGGTAAAGAATATAGCTTTATACTTTAATTAATTTTATAAATGTAATTTGAAGCAACTTAAATTCAATTTTAAAAATAAATTAAGTTCAAATAGAAAACAGTAATTGACAATAATTCAAATAATTAAAAATATAAAAAATCTTGGATAATAGATATATAAAAGCCAATGCCTTTTATAAAAAAGGTAATTATCCAATATAGATATCTTATATTTTTCACTTGTGATAGTCATAAAAAATCATTATATACCGCACATTTAATTATTTTGACTTAATTTAATTTAATATTAAAATATTTCATATACTCAATTATATTTATTTCCTTTATACTTATAGTTAACCTCTCTTATATATATATATATGTAAACATATAAACTTTTAATTTTCTTTTTCATATCTGACAAAAAAATCAAATTTAATTTATTTAATAGACTGCAATAAATAGGGTTCTCTACAATGGTAATTTGGAGCCATTTAAATTCAATTTTAAAAATAAATAACGGTCAAATAATAAACAACCTACAATAATTCCAATAATTAAAATACAAAAATCCAATATAATAAAGATATAAAAGCCAAAACCTTTTACAAAAATGGTAATTATCTAGTGTGGATATCATATATTATTATTTATATGTAAATGGTAGTAAAAAGTCATCTTGTATTATGCATTTAATTATTTTGATTTAATTTAATTTAATATTAAAATATTTCTTATAATTAATTATATTTATTTCTTTTTATACTTGATGTACCTTTTATATATATATATATATGTAAACAAATAAAATTTTATTTTCTTTCCATATCTCACAAAAATATTTAATTAAATTTATTTATTAGGCTACTAAAAAAAAGGGTTTTCTACAAATGGTAAAGAATATAGCTTTATACTTTAATTAATTTTATAAAACTAATTTGGAGCTTTTAAATTCAATTTTAAAAATAATTCAAGTTTAAATAGCAAATAATAATTGACAATAGTTCCAATAATTATCAATATAACAATTTTATATAATAAATATATAAAAACCAAAACCTTTTACAAAAGATGTAATTATCCAACATGTATAGCCTATGTTATTAACATATGAATAGTAATAAAAAGGCATTGTGTATCATATATTTAATTATTTTGACTTGATTGATTTAATATTAAAATATTTAATATAATTAATTATATTCATTTCTTTCTACACTTTTAATTGACTTACCTTTTACTTATACATAAACAAATAAAATTTGAATTTTCTTTTCATATCTAGCAAAATATTAAAGTAAATTCATTTACTAGACTACTATAAAATGGGGTTTTCTACAAATGGTAAAGAATACAGCTTTATACACTAATTAATTTTATAAAACTAATTTGGAGCCATTTAAATTCAAGTTTAAAAATAAATCAAGTTCAAACAGTAAACAATAATAGAAATAATTCCAATAATTAAAAATATACATATATTTAACTAATTTTCAGTAAAACTATTAAAAAGTCCTTATTGTAATATTTCTTTTCCTTTTAGGATCAAATATAGTCTATATTTAAAATCCTTATTGTAATATTTATGTAGCTTTTGTTTCTAGAATAACAACTTAGCAATTATATATTTTGCTAATTTTTTTCTTTCAATTCCTTTACCCCTTCTGTATCTGCTGAGAATTATGATTTTGTTTTAATTTTGAGAATAAGTTATAAAAGTTATATTACTTGGATTGAGGTAAGTATTGAATATAAGTATATATTTGACTTAGGTAAAATGAATTTTTTAAAATTTTTTTATATATTTAAAGAATTCAACCTATACCTATATTTGAATATATTTTAGACACAGATATTGAACATAAATATTTTATATTGTTTATAAATTTAACACCCATGTTCTAAATAAATTTGTTAAAAATTATTTTTGTACTGACGCTGGTTTAAAAGTAGTAAATATATAAGAGGCAAAACCTTTGATAAAAAAAGAAAATTTCTTATGTGTATAGCCTATAATGTTGACATGTGTATAGTCACAAAAAATCACCATGTGCCTTTTAATAAATGCATTTTATTTTATTTCTTTCATTTGTAATTTCAAACATAATTAAAAACACTAAATTAATTATATTTACTTTTTAATATTATTTACCTTAAATACCTCTGGATTAAATTTATATTAAATATAATAAAACTTTAATTGCCAATTTGCCATCATTAATACATAGAATAATTTTGTCCATCTTTTTCAATTATAAATATTCAACTCTTGAATTATTTTTAAGTTAAAATGTTCACTTTTCAATTTCGCTCAGCGTATAACTTATTTTTCTGGTTCCACTTTTTAAGTTTCATATATACTTTTAATATGTATATAGATATATATTAATTTTAAAATTAATTGATAGATGATCGAATCAATAAAAATTAAATTTGATATATAATATCAAATGGATTCCATTACCACTATTACGCAATATGCTTGACTATTTTAATTGTTAAACATAAATTACTCTCAAAGTCTCAATTCAAAAAATTATTACTTTTAATTTGATTCTTAATTTCATTTTAATTGATTAATGGGTTATGGGTTTATATTTATTAATTTTATTTGCATAATTTATTCTCGATATTATAGTACCAAATGAAGAAAGCCTAGCAAATATAAATACACCATTTTAGCATGGTAAACTCATCGGTCAACACCTCCAGATGCATCTTCTTTAATTTATACGAAGGTAATCTCCATCCATTTGTATTCAATTAGTCTTTTTTTCCTTTTATTTTCATATATTAGCTTTTATTTTTTACGATTATCAAGTAAATAAATGAAGCAAAATATTGATTCAAAGATTCTTATATATACGTATATATATTTATGGCTTTAATTTACTATTTCTATTCCATTTGTTAAGTCACTTGAGCAAAATCCTAAATCCTAAATCCTAAGGCCGAAAGAACTTCCAAACATGAAGAATTTTAGTGCTATATATTTTTGTAAATAGACAAAATATAACAATATTGATTGGTAATAGTAATTTCAATAGGTTATGGGAATGAGATTTTCATTGTGTACCAACAACAATTTGAGTTTTTTTCTTTAAATTAATTATCTAAATTCAATTTTTTAATTGAATAATAATAATAATAATAATAATAATAATAATAATAATAATAAT
>JBBYHK010267670.1:0-14507 GCA_038382065.1 Adansonia grandidieri | reverse complement strand
TCTCTCTCTCTCTCTCTCTCTCTCTACTTATTGCTTTGTTTGTTATGAATTTTCGAATTTCTTTTTTTCTTCTTACATGTCAGATCTATTTCAGCTATGGGATTCTGCTTTTTGTTCTTTGATTTTAGTTTATTATATATCTGTTGTTTTTAAGATGTGCTTGTAACATCAACCCCCAATTTCGAGGGTTTATAAAGTGAAATCTAGCTGGAAGTTTGCCTTTTGTTCTTTAATTTAGTATATTATCTGTTGTTTCGAGATGTACTCATAACATCGCCCGCCAATTTCTTAGGTTTATAAAGTAAAATTTACTGTTCAGGACCTGATGATAAATTTTTTATGCTTATTTTAGATGTCTTGATTGTGTGGGCAACTAGATTAGAAATTTCCCTTTCTTTTTGGCAGGGTTTAGGGCCTTACTCAACGAGCATAAAGAAAGTTGAGAAGGAGATTAAGGAAATGGCAAAGAAAGTAAATGATTTATGCGGTATACGTCTTCCCCTTTTCCACAGCTTATTTTTCTGTTTTACGAAGTCATTTGTTGGCATTATTTTTTTGTTTTCATGTTTTGATAAATTTTGTTGTTTTACTTGGGGTACCAAATAAAGAGTTAGTATTACTCTTGTTTTTGGTGCTTTTTCTAGCATTTAGGATGCAACATGATATATCTATGGTATATTATTTTATATTATCATGTGGAAAAAAAAAAAATTCTGTGTAACACGTTATGCTTGATGGAGCATAAGTTAACTGTTGGGGGAACATACCCGTAAATTCCATAATTGGCAGTATCTGACCAATCTTGACTTGGACAAGATTTCCTTTTGCATACATGTTTTAGTGTTAATACGTTTTTGCAATCACTCTGTCCATTGTTGTGACTTCTTCTCTATTGCCAGCTGTGAACATAGCATCATTTGAGTATGTTTAACAGCTGTGGCTGTCATACTGAAGTATTGAGTTATATTAATGATTTCATTTTCTAGTCACTCATCTAAATTTTAAACTTCAAATTACTATTCATTTGCTACCATTCACTAATTTGTTGCAAAATAGGGCTATTCTTAATGCATTTCCTGCTTTTCTGCTGGTATACTTTGCAAAATAGGCATCAAGGAGTCAGATACTGGATTAGCTGCACCTAGCCAATGGGACCTTGTCTCAGATAAGCAAATGATGCAGGAGGAGCAACCGCTTCAGGTATTTATTTTTACTGAAAAGGTTTTAAGAAAATTGTGGATTATGTTGCTTTTTTGAGTTATTGATTATTGACTATATCTTTCATCCAGGTGGCAAGATGCACAAAGATTATTAATCCAAATACAGAAGATGCCAAATATGTTATCAATGTTAAGCAAATTGCCAAGGTATGTATCTTTACCCCCCTATGTTTGATGTTTGCCTGTCTGGATGATTAAAGATATACTTTCTATAGTTAAAATGGTTTCTTTGTTCATAGACATTGAAAATTTTGTCTGATATCCATATGGGTTCTAACTGCAGTTTGTTGTTGGGCTTGGTGACAAAGTTTCCCCCACTGATATAGAAGAAGGCATGCGTGTGGGGTAAGTTTTCAATTTGTTGAAAGATTTTACCTGTGAATTCTTGTTTATGTATGTACAATTCGTGGACTCTTACGCTTTGCCTAAAGTTCTATATCCTGTAAATAGTTTATTTGTCTTGCTGCAGTTGTATTGTTGCCTTCATTTGTAACCTTTTGAAATCTTTTTAGATATATGTATACTTGCAAGACCCAGATGTATCGATTATTTCTTTGTTGCCACTATTAAGGGGTATATCGAAAACCCAGGACCTTGCCACCCATGAATTTGGACAACCTTTGAATGCCCCATTAAGTAACCATTTTTTTTTCCTTTTGATATGGGATTCAACCTTAAGAATTCCTGCACCTACAACTGTAACCAGGGGCAATGAGCATTCATTCAATTATCACAGAGTATGAGTATTCTGTCTATTTTATGATATATTCACCCTTTTTGTAGGATGGTAAAGTTTGGATAGTCTTTTTACTTAAAATAGCTGTAATATTTGAATCCATGCTTGCCTTTATTTTTCTTTATGGAAGCAATCCATGTTTTTATGTCCCGTATGTTCTTATCTTTTATCATGTATAAACATTGTATCTCTTGACTGTTTTTCTACCTTTGCAGGGTTGATCGCAATAAATATCAGATACAAATTCCCTTGCCTCCAAAAATTGACCCAAGTGTGACCATGATGACTGTGGAGGAGAAGCCAGATGTGACATATAATGACGTTGGTGGATGCAAGGAACAAATTGAAAAGATGCGAGAAGTATGTATTGCACAGACACAGAAAACCTGAAGCCTTTATCCTGTTGTTTGTACTTTTATAGTAAGTTAGGATTAGGGACCAACATGCACGAATTGATGAGTTTTACTCTTATAGGTCGTTGAGCTACCCATGCTTCATCCTGAGAAATTTGTCAAGCTCGGGATTGATCCTCCTAAAGGTGTTCTTTGCTATGGTCCTCCTGGAACTGGTAAGACACTTCTTGCAAGAGCTGTTGCAAACAGAACTGATGCTTGCTTCATTCGTGTTATTGGAAGTGAGCTCGTTCAAAAATATGTTGGCGAAGGTGCTAGAATGGTTCGAGAACTGTTTCAGGTTATAACCTGCTAAATTTAGTTGTTTTTCTCTTAGAGGTTATTCTATGCTACGTATTTCATTTTGCTGTTATTGACTAACTGCAGATGGCACGTTCAAAGAAAGCATGCATTGTATTCTTTGATGAAGTCGATGCCATCGGGGGTGCACGTTTTGATGATGGTGTGGGTGGAGACAACGAGGTTCAGCGTACCATGCTTGAAATCGTCAACCAGCTTGATGGCTTTGATGCTCGTGGAAACATCAAAGTCCTGATGGCAACAAACAGGTCAATTGCTTTAAGCCATCCCTAGCAGGATTTAGTGTTCATGGAATGTTTTATTTTGATTAATATAAGTATCTGAATGTGCACAAGGGATGCTTATGGCTTTTGTGGTCCTTTATTTTTGTGCATTTTTTCAGGCCAGACACACTAGACCCTGCATTATTACGTCCAGGACGATTGGATCGGAAGGTTGAGTTTGGTCTTCCCGATTTAGAGTCTCGAACACAGATATTTAAAATTCACACAAGAACAATGAATTGCGAGCGTGATATTAGATTTGAGCTTTTAGCCCGACTTTGCCCAAATTCGACTGGTAAGAGTCTTCTCCCGAAGCTTCTTGTTTATTGCTTTTGACACGCTCGACATTATCTGGGTTTTGGATATTGTTTTATTTTTAAGAATGATTTTGAGATTTTATGGTTTTATATTCGCAGGAGCTGATATAAGAAGCGTGTGCACAGAGGCCGGAATGTTTGCCATTCGAGCTCGAAGAAAAACGGTGACGGAAAAAGATTTCCTTGATGCGGTGAACAAAGTCATTAAGGGATATCAAAAGTTCAGCGCAACACCTAAATACATGGTTTACAATTAAAACCCAGATTTTGATTTGCAAACCATCATTTTGCAAAATTTCCCAAACCGCTACTGAACACATGCATTTGGTTCTTATCATAATACATAATGTATTGGAATTAGATATTTTTTAGTGCTGCTTTCCCCGAATTTGTTTTATAAATTGTTTTATTGTATTTGCTTTTGCTTTCTTCTTATTTTCTATGGATTTAGTTTTTGCAATTTTTCTCTTTTTTCTTTTTGTAATTACTTCCAAATGCCTGGCTGGAAACACGACGATAACCATAGATTTTATATTTTAAAACTTGAAGGAAAACAATCGATGCTTAAAAAGAGGACAGACTGTTGAGATTTATAGCCCATCGACCATTGATTAGATTTTTGGATTATCAATTTGATCAGTTGAATTGCCTTCTTTTAATTGAAAATAATTAAATTTTAAATATAGTAAACTTTCTACGGATTAAAAGTTTAATTCTCATATTTTTTAAGTTTAAATTTGTTTTTCCTTTCAGTTTTTTCTTTTCATCTTTTTATTAGATTTTCATTAACTTTTTAAACTTTCAATTTTATAATATATATCAAATTACGTTGGGCACTCGTTCTTTGTTCAACAAGTTATCTGGTTTGGTTTTTCTAGAAGTTCGGTTTTTCAAAAGTCAAAACAACTAAGATTCCTTTGGTTTGGTTGAAGCTTTATCCTTTTGCAATATTTTTATTAGACTTGATAATTTTTTGATTTTTTATAATTACACGACATTAACATGATAAATAATTAAAATATAAAAATATGATATAAATATACAAATACATTAAAATTTATATAACACATTATTAAAATATCAAAATCTATATAAATATATATATATATATATATAGATTGCAAAATCCATATAAATTTAACACAAATAAACAGATTGCACAGTTATTATTTTTATTTCTTTTTATTCTCTATCATTGGGGACTTTCCCAAAAATGAAAATAGAATTGCCTTTGATGAAATATTCCATTTTTGATCCCATAATAACAAAAAATGTCAATTACAATAAATCTGTACACTTTAAAACATCATTCTTGTTCAAACTAAATGCCTTGCATATTTCTGAGATAGCATTTTCACTAAGACTACCGTCTTCATGTCCCCGGCGAAGAATGTCCTCCAATTCCCTCGACGGCTGCAACACCTGTTTATGAACAAATCGAGAATTTAAGTTGTAACACGAAACCAAAGGGAGAAAAAAACCTGGAACAATGGAGAGGATAATGCATGAGCTCAGCTCGCCTAACCATGAAAGATTACATAATTGAAATTAATCTTCAAGTTATGCATCATTGAGAATATTTACAAGGAAATCCATAAAACTCAATCAAGTAGTGTTTGTTAGATTGAGATCTCATGAGGGATTTTTGACAAAAACCAAAGTAAGACAATGAACTATTAGCATTCTTGTGATGAATAATGAAGATAGGTATTGACTATTTAGAAATTTCTATAAACATCGAAGAAAGTGATAACCGAGTTTATCACCAAAATCCGTACTGACTTTACTTTGCTAAAGATCGATCAAAAAGAAAATGAAGAAAATCTCAATGGAACATACTCAGCAGCAGCTAATCGAGTAAAAACATAGTGAAGGTTGACATGAACACTTATCAGTAATATCATCTATATTCCTGTTATGTCGATTGTTTGTCAGATTAGCATATATGGGGGCTTACACATTGAAAGCCAGGCGAATCATTGGTTCCAAGCTTGGAATCATCATGCTCAGATTCATTCCCCTCGCCATTTGAAACGATTGAGTTTTGAGCTTGGGAGTAATCTGAGACTAGCTGAAGGAGCTTCTCACTTCCCTGCAACATCAACACAAGACAAAGAAAGGTAGGTGGATGGTGTTACTGTATACCAATGAATTATATAACATGGAAGGTCCAATAATAAAATAGTGACTTCAGTCAAGAATACCACCAAAGACCAAGGTATCCACATTATAAAACTATGTTACTCGGATGCGGATGTGTGTCGGGCACAGGTATGTGTCCAACACAGGTATAATAGAAGTGGAAAGCAAAGCATGATCGATGCACTTTATAGACATATCCATAGTGGTCAGAGAAAGAAGTAGGCAAGGAACCACATGAGAAAAGTAGTTTGGTGAATATCTAATAATGTTTAAAACAGGTTACGTTTGCATATGACTCAAGTTGAATGTCTATATAAGGAATTTGTCCTATGTTACTTGGATTCGAGTGTGAATGTCGGACATGAGCATGTGTTTGACACGAATATATTCAATTTTTCTAAGATTTCCATATATTTGGAGGGTCCTTGGAGGATCACATCTCTATACCATGTTTGAATATGAATCGGACACAAGAACTTCAAGAAAAAGGAAGAGTCAAAGCAAAATAAAATGTCTCTAGGAACAGTTAATCCACCTGGAGAGCTCGCCAATGTGAATAAGTGCGAAACAAGACCCAAAAGAATGGGATGTTAGGCAGAGGTAGAACCTGCATGAGAAAGAAGATTAAATGAGAATGTGAGACAAAACTGAAATGACCAAAAAGAAAAAAAAAAAAAATCAGCGGGCAAAAGTGGTAACACAGTAAATGACGGAACGACAAAAATAAAGTCACACGTACGGTAAATACAGTCGTCAGCGGAAGCAATGAAACCGAACCATAAAAGTATTTCCTGTGTATAACAGTACCCCTGAAAATCAAACACCACTTGTTTAGGAATAATATTTATTACCTGCAAGAACTCATACAATATACAAAAACATAGAAACATAATTAAACACAACAACAAAACCTCCAAAACCGGTTTTTTCCAGTTGGGCATTAAATGTCAAGATCTCAATAAACTCGGCAATGGTGCCCCAGGAATGCCATAAACCAAGTTAAAGGACCTTTGCCACCATTATCATGTTCATTTTGAAAAATATTGAAGCTTAGAAAACAATCAAGCTTTGTTCACTAAATTTTCATGCCAAAAAAATCCATTTGCACCATGAGAAATTCTTCTAATCTCTAGCATATCGGAAAAGTTAATAGAAAGGAGGTGGAACAATTACCTTAAGGCTAAATGTCGTACTGTTTTCCGAACAAGCCGTGCTTTTAAACTGCAAAAAGTTTGAAGTATCAGGAAGAAACTAGCAATCTAAAAGCACGTCAAAATGCACCGAACCAACATAATTCAACAAGTCCTTTTAACACGTCAAGCTAAATTCCAGCGTAATTATCCAAAGTGCCAGACGCTAGAATACCCAAAATCTGTATTCTCAAGTGTCTGTCATGTTAATTTTTTCCATAGAAGAAGCTACATATGCATCTAGGTTTTAACATAGGAACAAATCACAGAAGGATGCCTACTATTATTCATTCATAAATATCAAGAAAAAGTTAGATTTAAATAAAAAAAAATTAGAAAACAAGTAAAAGAAAAAGAACCAAAAAACTATCATCTAAATTATGGCATATAATTGTTTATAAAATGCCATTCACACCAATAACATGGTAGCTATTCTAATTTGTACGAAATTTTACAAAAATCGTGAAATGGTTATCCAAGCTACAATAACAACTAAAAACTAGTCCGAATCGAAATGGAAAATGAATAAATTGTTCTTGAATATAGATCCTAGAAAACATTTTGAATACAAACACTAGTAAGATTATGAAAACATAACTATATTCGAGATGTAAAATAGAACATGTATAGCAATTGAAAACAAGATAAATGTAACCTTGAGGGATATGTAATCTGAACATTAGTAACTTCCTTGGTTATAGATTTCAGGAAAATCTCGGATGGCTTAACTCGAGCTAAAAGCTGCAATCCTAACCTACATAAATTAAACCCAAAAACAAAAAAGATCAGCATAAGCCAAATAGTTCAATAATTTAAACCAGCTATATTTGATTTTTAAGTAATACCCATGGAGCTTGTTTTTGAAACTGCCCTCAGGCGCCTTTTCCAAACCCATCCAAGCCTTATTCATCTATAATAAAAACACAAAAACAATAAAGAAATCACAGCATTTCAAATGCACATTGAAGTTAATGAGATCATGAAATGAAAAAAATGATGGGGTTTTAACATTTTATAACATGGGGAAAAAAGGAGAATAAAACAAAAAGGTGGTACCTTGTTGGAAATGAAATCAACAAGAAGCTCAGCATTGGCATGGAGGGGCTTGGAATTGGATGAAATCTTCTTCCAAAGCTCTTTTACAGTTGAAGGAGTATTAGCAGCGGTGAATTCTGATGCAGAGTTGTCAATGGATCTGCTAAAGCACCACTTTTTCCCTTTAATCGGGAACACCACCAATCTTGCCCTCATAATTATATTATTATCAAACTGTAAATTCTTCAAATATAAAAGAAAATAAAAAGAACCAAAAAGGGAGAAGAATTTATGGTGGTGGTGAAAGACTGTTGTTTTGGGTATTGATTCCTTTGGTTCAAATGGAGTATTAAAAACTAATGGAATCAAGAGGATCTGTATATTCCAAAGATAAGAACAACAAAGAAAAAAAAAGATCTCTCTTTTACAAAGAATTCAAGACTTTTACAAAGAAAAAAAAGGGTTCTGTTTGTAAACAATCAAGGATCAAGTGAAGAAGTTTGAATCGATAAAACGTTAATGAAAACTTTTAAAAAATGGTAAAAATTAAGAAGAAAAAGTTTGGGTTTTGAGAGATTGAATAGAGAATGAAGGTCGAAAACTGAAAAAAGAGCAAGACATAGAGGGAAGCGGCGCTCTTAAACTTGTCAGGGAAAGGGACTAAGGGAGTAAGCCATTTTTAACCAAAAATGAAGTAATAATAATAATAATAATAAGTTAAGGTAAATAAAAGCATTTATTTAATTTTAAAAAAATAAGGAGAAAAGTAATATTTTTGAAGTTTGAAAGGTTCAAAGTTTGGATATTTTTATTAATAGATGATGGGATATATCATAGTCAACTTGGATGTGATTAACATTATTGCTAGTTTCCAAGAAGGTAAAGTTTTTAAGCTATCATCAATAAATTATGTTGTCGGACTTTTGGTCTTTTTAAAAATATTTATATTTGATATGTTTATGTTATTAAGACGAAAGAATGAGGTTATAAAATATTTTGATTTTTTAAATTTTTTAAGATTTAAAAAATATTTATATAATTAATTAGATTTTACGGTAAATTAAGTTGAACACTAAAATTTTTTTAATTTAAATTTTTGGGATTTATATATTCAAATTCAACTTATCAATATTTTTTTAGTTTTGCCTTGATATGTCACGTATTCAAAGATAAATATATGTAAATATAATCTTCGAAAGATGATCTTTTGCATTTTACACTTACATGAATTTAGAAAAGAAAAAATATATTGTTGTTAAACTACTATTTCATTTTTGCACGCTCTGCAAATGGTTAATACAATGACCCATAGTTTTTAAAATGTATTAAAAAATTAATTCGAAAAGTAATGAAATATTTGATAATCTCGTAACTCCATTTATAAAAATTAAAAAAAATTTCGCTATATCAAAAACAAACTCTTTCTCAAAAAGAAAAATAAGGAATAATATTTTACACACAATAATGAAGTTTTTAACTCTAAAAATATAATGAGAAGACTATATATCTTTTATTTTATTATTTTATTAATTAATTCATATATCTTAAAGGAATATGTTGTTAATTCTTTAATCTTGTTGATAGAATTTGAAATTTTTATTAAAATAATTTTCTTAAAATTTAGGGAAGTTTAATCCTTAAATTTTCAATAAGAAAAAGCAATGTACTTAAATTTGTTTGTTTGGCATAGACTTACACTCCTAAGAAAAAAAGAATGAAGATCTACTAATTCTACTTTGAGGTAAAAATAAATAAGTTGATCAAAGATAATCTAAGTGCTTAATTAATCTATTTATTTATTTCATATAAAACACAATTTATTTAACAAATTCCAATTTACCACATATTGAAGACACACATTAGTTTGTTAGGAGTGTACTTTCCCTTACATGTATTGCAACATAGAATTCAAAGGATTCCATGCACTTTTACATTAATTAACATGTTTCTAGATTATTTTTAAGAAAAGAAAAATGAAAGATTCTTCTCAATAATCACTTTGACATTCATACATATATATATATATATATTCATAAATAGATGGGCTGAGTAGTTACTATATGTTATTCATATTCGAGTTTACGTCATTATACTTATATTAAATATAGATTAGATTTAAACATGAATACTTTTTATAAAACGAAGATCCCTTGTAATACAGCAGCTATAAATTATATATACAAGTTTTCCGGTATAAAAGTTTTATCATTTGCTATTATAATTTGCTCGTATAGCTAGAAATATGTCTATTTATCGATCGAACTGCGGCTTGAATTTTACATATTTAATGATATTGAAATATTATTTTTATATTAATATTTATATAATCAAAATAAAAACATAATTTTTAATTTATAAATAGTAATTTGCATGAGTAAGATAGAGTAGGAAAAAAAAAGCCTCTGTCAAAGTATTGGGCCGGGCCTGCCTGATCCTTTAACGGGTCTGAGCCAGAAATCTCTGAATGACTATATAGCCTACTTTGGACAGCAGACAAGTTCACAGTAGGGAACCAGTAATTATCCAAATATATATATATATATACACAGTAGACAAGTTCTATTTTGTTATAGCTCGGAGGAATGGTATAAATTAATATTAAATATGATTATAATAAAAATAATTAAAATATAATATGATATAAGTATAAAAATATTTTAAAATTTATATTATGTAGATTATTAATATATATTATTATAATATAATAAAATACAGAATACAATGAGAAAGGGCAAATATAAGGTTAATGGACATAATTTTCCAATTCAGCTTCCCTTTACATTCAGCTTCTTCCCTTGTTTGCGAGCCCAAAGAAATGGAATCATGCAATTTGACTAAAACCTGACCAAATAAATTCCCCCAAAGCGCCCTTTTTTATTATTATTATTGCAAAAAGCAACAGTTTAACAACAAAAAATTTGAAGCTCGGATAAACAAAATCCCAAATTTCACCCGCCATAATCCAGTCAAGATGCTCTTGTTTATGATCTTGGTTTTCACGGTTTTCCTCCATGTTTATAATAAATGGTTGAAGCAGCAATGGTTCGGAAATGGAGGTTGCAGAGATGAAGAAGTTGCTTGCGTGGTTTGTCTTAGCAAAGTCCGCAAGGGCGAAAGACTCCGCTCGCTACCAATATGTCGACACAGGTTTCACGTTCATTGCATTGATGCTTGGCTCAAAGTTCGTCCAACTTGCCCACTTTGCAGGACCGACGTTGCCCCTCGCCGAAACTTTCTCGTTTCATACATGGCTTCCATCGCTGAAAGACTCGGAAAATGGATCGAAAACCCACTTTCTTTGGAGTTTACATCGGTGGATTGGGAGTGTTTTGACTATATTCAAAGCGAAGTCTAACCTTCAAATTAAATATGAATATTCATTCTTTGATGGGTTCTTCTTTTATTTGAATGACGATTTTGTTGGCCATGTGAGGCTGAAAAATTTGATTCAATTTGTTGTTTTGTCAGTTGATTTCCAGGAAAACAAAGTTAGGGGCTTCCCTGATGAAATCATCAAATTCGTTTTTATGATTCAATTTGTTATTGGATTCTTGCTTATTTTTCCTCCGCTCTCTTTTCTTTTCTGCTGGCAGTTTAGCAAATGCATAATAACTTTGTTTTGTTTTTTTGTTTTTTTTTTTTTTTTCTTCCAAAGAAACGTCATGCTTCTATGCTTGCAATAGGGCCTTTAAGGATGCTATTAGGATCGAATTTTGAATAATTTTTTTTAAATTTAAATTAAATTATTTTATTTTATTTTTAATAAAAAAATATATTTTATTTTAATTTAATTATAAAAATATATAAATATTAATATAAAATAATATTTTAATAATATAATAAATAGTTAATTTGATTTTCAAACTCGATTCAATTTAGATTTGAATAAAATTTAAAAATTTTCAAATCAAAACTCGGTTTAACCCATGAGATTTAATCTTAGTGTATGAAAAAATATATATAATATATAACATAATAATTTTTGTTCTTAAATATTGTAGCTCGAAATTTCACCCACAGTATTAACCCAAAAAAAAAAAAAAAGTTAACATGCAATGAAGTAAATTTTAATATCGATATATGCTATAAATGAGATCATATTGAAGCATTGATTATGTGTATATTTATAGATTGTTAATAAATTAAAAAATGTTACTTTATTAATTTTTTTAAAAATAAATATAATAATTTTATTTTTAACGAGATAATAAATTAAATATAAATCTAATATAATTTCATCCTCTTAAATTTTGTTCAAATTTTAAGGCAAATAACTAAAATGGGTCAAGGGTGGAATTCTCAGCCTGTGTCACATATCTCATATCAGAAGTGCTAATAGGTGAGGCTTAAAGGTGTCCACGGATTATATTGTTATTTAAAAAAAATTAAAATTTATGTCTAAATTTGTTTTCGACTTAGTTTATTTACTCAAATTATTGTTTATAATTATTAAAAAATATTAAAAAATTATTTTTATATTAATATTTATATATGTTATAATTAAATTTAAAAATATATATTATTTTAATAAAAATATTATTCAAAGTCGAGCCGTCCTGGAACATAAAAAGCAAGGCCAGGGTAGTGCCTGACCGATGGACAAATCTAATTGGCCAAATCTTGAAAATTTTTTAAATTTTTTATCTAAATCGAGAAACTTGAATTATTATTTATAAAATAATAAAAAAAATTAAAAAGTCAGTGGATTTATTAAATTAAATTTTTTATCTAAATTAAATTGTTTAATTGAAACCAAAGGCTATGAAACCACTCGTGAGAGAACGACAAAATAAATAAATAAATAAATAAAGGATGGGAAGCAAACTCCAAATTTTAAATGAACTGACTAGCAGCTAATTACCAGGACCATGCGGTGATCGGTACTATCTCTGTAAATAAAAAGTATCAATATCTTATTATTTAATTTTAGTATTAATTATATTAATTTATATTAATAGATAATAATATATATAATTTATATCGGTTGATATAAAATTTTAATATTTTTTAATTTTTAATATTTACTTATTAATTTTTTTTAAATTGATTTTTAAAAGTAAAATATGTTCATTAAATTAGGCATGGACCTAATTAATAATGACTATTTATATTTCTTAAAATATTTTTATACTTATTTATTTGATGATTAAAAAGTTTTAGATATTAAATATTTATAGTTTTAAAATTTATATTTGTATATAAATATATATGTATACGATAGAAGCATTTTAGCATGCCTATATAATATATATTATTAAAGAACTTAAAAATATACTATAAATGTATATAAAAATATTTGATAAATACCATTAAATTCAAAGTAGTAAGCTTAAACACATCGGTACTTGTATGTAACACAACTAGAACAAAAATAATACATTTGTTAATACGGTATTCACTAATTTAATTACAACAAATTTTTTTATTTTTATAATCAATCCAAGGAAAAGATTATAAATGTTAAAATTTAGATTTCAAGCTTACTAAACGTCATCTTTTTAACAATCGTAATCGAAGAATAATGAAAATGATTATAAATGTTAAAATTTGAATCTTAAACTTACCGCATGTCACTTTTTTTTATCGTTGTAATCTCAAGAATAATGAAAAAAATTATAAATATTAAAATTTAAATATCAAATTTACTTATTATCATTTTTTAAAAATAATTATATAAATTACTTAAATTAAATTCAAATTTACTATACTCATTTGTTATTTATTATTCACAAGAAAGAGTACTGATAAGATTCAAATCTAATTATTATAAATCTAAAATTTCCATCTAAATTTTATCTCACTATTCAAATTAAAATTACATAATCACCGTCCTATTTTTCATTTGTATGAAGCATTAATCAACTCATTAATAACAAGAAGAGTTTAAGCTGTTAGTATCTTTGGTAGCCTTCAATATACTTTCCTACGAATGTAAAAGTGTCTTACTCTGTGGCTTAAAGTGAATCGCGATTAAAAAAATTTTAAATTTTAAATTTTAAATTTAATTTGATTTAAATTTATTATTTATTTTATAATAAAATATTAATATTAATATTAATATCAATATTAATTTTTTTATAATTAAATTTAAATAAAAATATATTATTTTAATTTATAAATACTGTTTGAGCCAAACAAGATCTACTCAAAAGCATGAAAAAAAAAGAAATTTAATCTTGAACCGCAGATAACCCTGGCACGTGAATTTGACATTTTGCTCATTGGTCTTACCAACCCAACCATAGTTTCAAGACATCATCCGTTTGTGAAAAGTAATTTTCTTAGTCCAATACAATGCATGAAATCTAACCAACTTCATTCCATCACCAATCACCCGTATTATATTTCTAAAGTATCGCACTCAATCTATTTCAGCTTCACCTTCGTCAACTCGAAAAAGTAGAAAAATAATAAGTCTAATCTAATTAAAACCCAAATATTCTTTGCCATAGTTAAAGACTCGAAATCCATTAAAGGTTGACTAAACTTCTTTGGTTTTTGTTTTTGAGTTTCAGTTGAAACCACCCCCCCACCGTTTACATAACATCGTATATTTGTATAGGAGTAAATTTTATAATTCATATATTTATATTATTTTATAATTATTATATATATATTATGTTTTTATAGTCATACTTAATAATGTCAAGTCAATTAGGGAGAAAATTGAAGTCTAATTCTATTTACTCCATTGTTAAAAAGTGGGTACAAATCAGCGGCAAGTTCGTGAAAATTTTGATGATTAAACAAAGTCAAAATTTCATGATAATTTTCATGATGATGGGAATAGAATATGCCTTTTTTAAGCTTTAATCTTTTGTTATGGCCCTTAGTTTCTCCCAACACTACAGGGTTCAAATGCAATACTTTTGGTAGATTTGACGGCTGGTC
>JBBYHK010267452.1:12245-28338 GCA_038382065.1 Adansonia grandidieri | reverse complement strand
TTAATTTAAAAAATTAATTTTTTATCTTTATATTTAATAAAAAAATTAAATAACTCTGCTTATGTGTATGTGTGTCTCTATATATATATATATATATATGTATGTATGACATAAATGATATAACAATTTTCCTTAAACATATGTACAGATTTAGTATTTTTTTTGGTAATTATCGAAAATGAATTATTAAATTCTTGATTTTAAATTTGATTAGACAACTTAAATATTGTTAAACAAGGAATGACATATGCACGTGATATACAAATTAATCGAGATTTGGATGGGGACAGAGTGTTGTTTAATGCGCACCTAACTAAATGCTTTCAAATCACTAATGTTTTTGGTCTAATTATCTCTTCCCAAATGGCTTGATTTAGGGATTAAGGTCAATGAGGAATAAGTCATCAAGGCTTGCATCAGCCATCATGAAAGGGAGAAATGTAACAGTTCTTTCCTATAGAAGTGGGGTGAGATTGTGGGGGACATGAGCCATTCAGGGGCGGAGCTGGACAAGGATATTTGAAGGTTAAATCATAATAATTGATATTATATTAGTTTTGATTGCATAATGATACCTATTAAAATTAAGGTAAAATGAATGATATTTATTTTAAAAATTTTTTGACGTATATTTGCATGTATACAATATATATTTATTAAAAAACTAAAAAATATGTTATAAATATATATATATATATATATATGAATATATTTGAAAAATAGCGATATACTTGAAACGGTGCATTAAAAAATATCAGTATCGGTGTTTACTAATATCAAAACAAAAACAGTTTGTCCAATAGTACGTTACCGACTACCTTAGGTCAAACATAAAAAAATTTAGAAGTTAAATGTATAATATATTTATAAATGTATAACATACATATTTGATGAGTATTGAAAGATAGATGTATAATGCGTTAAAAAAATTTATTTAGGGGTTAATATTAATAATTATATTTGTCTATGAACTCTAATGTATTAAATTAACTTCTAGACAAAAATAAAAAACTAAATAAATATAAATTTTATTTTGAAAGCTAATTTAATTATTTTCATATATAAATAAATATAAATATAAATATATATTTATACTATATTAAAATGGTTGACTGAGTTAATGTTGTGAATTAACGAAACACCAATTCATTTAGTGGAATATACTTAAAAATTTTAAAACTATATTAATAATGATAAAAATGAGAGATAATTACGTATTTTTTATAAAAATATAAAACTACTTATTAATCAATTTTTTATTTATTTTTTTAATTACTCACATAATTAACAACTAACAAGATGAATATATCATAATCTAATATATATTAAAAAAATTTTTAAAATTTATAAAGAAATTAAAATAATAATTTTAATATATGTAAAGTGAATTTTCAAAATTTTTAGGGGCATGAACAGCCGCCCCCGAAACCATTGAAAGAAGGCGAAAGCTACAATTATGGAGTCATTGAATGTGCCAAGGTAAAGTGATGTGGAACCCTTAGTTTTACTGCATCTATCAAAGTGAAAATAGTATGGGTTCTGTAATAATTAGGCCTCTCTTGTTTAAATTTGAATTTAAATATTATATTATTTATATATAAATATATATTAAATATAAATAACAAATAATAAATATTTTTAAAAAAGGCATCCACCAAACACTATTCCCCATGTACGCCAAAAAGGCAAAGGAGTCAACTTTTGAACTTCCTCCAAATTAGAACATAATCTTTTACAATTGTAAAAGTGTCTTTTTACCGTCCAGGTCAAGAAGCATCGCTTGTGACCAATTGTGGGCATGAATGGGTTAAACTCAGAAGATGGTGATATCCTTGGACTCCGGCATCATCATGGCTCTACATGCCCTTGGACTAGTAGCGTATCCCCTCATTCGCCATGGATGGGCAGCCAAATAAAAATATTCTTTTTTGCACTTATTGATATTGGAGTGGTAAATAAAAAATATTCAAAATCCAATTCAATCTTACTTCTTCTCGGATACTCTTCTCTTGTAGCCATTGAGTTAAATCTATTACAGATATATGTGATAATGAACTGTGACAAAAACAAACACTATGAATTCATGCCTCAAACATGTTGCAACATTAAAGCAGTAATATAAACTGCCAGCCAAATCTCTTAAGGTTAAGGCTAAATCATCCACTTCACGTCTTCAACATTAAATAAAACCAGTAGGAATTTGAATGTAAGAAGATCTGCCATTTATAGTACAGGTCAAAAGTCAGAGTGACAGACATGTTTATGTTAGTTATAAATTAATTTTAAGCATATACGCAATTTGCTTCATACTAGTTTAAGCACATTTACGTGTTATGCATATAAAGCAAAATAAAAACTTTTATTTTGTTAAGTCATTTTTATTATGAAATTTCTCTTATAACTTGATTATATATAACATAATAATCCTTTATACTAAATATATGAACTGTATATATGGATATTGATGGAAAAAACAAAAGCCAAGGAAAGTCGAACAAATTTTGACGCATAATTTTCTTCATTTTATAACTTAATTATTAATCAAAATTTTTTTATTTTTAGCTTTTTATTTTTTTAATTCTTTTTACCCAACAAAGTCCAACTTAAATCTCCTGCTTGGTTTTGACACACAGTACATTAATTTCAAGACAATTAAATTGTTGTGGGTGGACATTGTGCAATTATAACAGGAAAAGGGGATCAAAATCTAATTTTTTGTCGGTTTAACCACTACTATACAATTATTTTTGTTCTCTGGTCCAAAAAGCCGCAGGTCTTAGCCGCTCGTCAATGGCTGCCTTAGCATTCACTCACCGAAGTCTTCTTCACTTTACTCCGAAACTCACACCTTCTAAACCAAAACTCAAACCCAAAAGAACCAAAAACAGACTCTCAATCCAAACATTTACGACTTCCCCACAAGCTTCTTTTACAGACCAATTTGTTCTCCAATTAGCTGACTCAGTAGAAGACTCTCTCCCTTCTTCTTCTTCTTCTTTGCCGCTTCAAAAGCTCAGAGACAATTCCTCTGAAACCCTTCTTTCAACTCAATGGCCCTCTCGAAAAGACGAGTCTTTTCGCTTCACAGATACGTCTTTGATCAAGAATTCAGATATAAAGCCAATTTCTCACCCACCAAAATCCCTAGCTTTTTTGGATGTTTCGAGAGACACCCAGTTTAAAAGTTTTGATTTTGTTGATGGGTTCCTTGTGGATTCTTCATTTAGCTCATCAAATTTGCCTGATGGGATATATGTAGGCAGCTTGTTAAAGTTATCTTCTGAGGGAATTCTCAAAAGGGTGTGTGAATTTTTAGGTGATTTTGAATGGGGTGATTTATTTTGGTCTGTTAATGGATTGGGGGCACCCGATATTATGGTTGTTTATGTGCCTGAAGGGTGTAGAGTGGAGAATCCTATTTATTTAAAGTACATTGCAGTTGAGGGTGGTGATCGAGGGTCTAAAAAGATGCCGCTTTCAAATCCAAGAGTGTTTGTGCTGGTTGAGAAAGGAGGGGAAGTTGGGATAATTGAGGAATTTGCTGGTAAAGAAGGGAGTGAGTGTTATTGGACTAATTCAGTCTTGGAGGTGGTGGTCGGAGAAGGAGGAAAAGTTAGACATTCTTATGTGCAAAAGCAATCTCTGAGTGCTGCTCATATCAAGTGGACTTCAGTTCGGCAGGTAAATTTCATGTTATTGCTTCTTAAATTGATTTTATTGTTTTCTCGCGAAGTTTCTCTGTAACATTTTAGTACAATAAGTAGCTTTATATATGCTTGTATAGTGGTCAGTTGATCTTTATGTAGGAAGTACTTTTTAGGCAAATTTTATTTAAGAGAACAACCAAAAAGCTAGTAATGCTGATGCAGTAGAACAGAGCGATGGAAATTCGAGTCCAAATGGCTTCTATTGATAACTCTTGAAAAATGACTTATCATCCAGTCAATCTCCTTTCTCAGTTTAGGGGCTTCCTGAAGAGTGAAGACTATACTTTTGTTTCCCTTTGTCTGTTTAGAATATATAAAAGGAAATTTATTTCTTGGAAAGTTTGGTCTTGGCTTAGGATGGGGGGATGGGTAGTTGGGTAGAGATTAAGTTTCAAGTCGTGGTGCTTGCCTCTTCAACCCTCCATGAAGTGTGTACCCTATGGCGTGAAATATTATCTTTCATCAGACAAAACTAGCATGGATTAAATAATGATACAGTTCATCCTTTGAATAAACAAAAAATTGGTTTAAATATCACATATAAAGATGAGCAACCTTCCCAAATTTGTTATGAACTCTATGTTTAAGGTATAAATTGAGAGGAAGATAGAAAGATATGAGAATGCCTAGCTAAATTTGGCAATAGATAGAGTAGATAGAGAGAACTGACCTAATCCTTGGAAAGGTAATTTGGATCGTACGCTCCTAGTTATAACCTTATAATAATTACTTGCGGCCTTCTATCCCATCTCAGTTAAATTCACAATTTAATCCCTTTAGCAAGGGCTTTAGCCTACTATTCTACAGGTCAGCCAGCTAAATATTAGATCGCAAAGCCTTTTTTGCTGTTATGTAAGTTGAATCTAACTCTATGTTTACCACTTACTGGATAACTGTATTCTCATAACCTTACTGGCAATGTGTAGGAGTCAACTAGTACCTATGAGCTTGTGGAGGTAAGCACTGGTGGAAAATTAAGCAGGCATAATGTCCATGTTCAACAATTGGGCTCTGATACAGTAACAGAATTAACAACATTTCATTTATGTATTGGTGATCAAACCCAAGATCTACACAGCAGAATAGTTTTGGACCATCCACGAGGTTATTCTCAACAACTTCACAAATGTATTGTGGCTCATTCATCTGGGCAAGCAGTTTTTGATGGGAATGTAAAGGTGAACAAGTAAGTATGTTGTGCTTTATATATATATATATATACATTGTAGCTTAGTGTACATGCATATATTAGAAAGTATTATCCTGTAATGATCTCCAATTCTCCATTGAGTGAGGTTTTTGGGGAGGGTGTACTTGTTATGGTTATCTAATAGATATGGCATTTAAGAAGTTAAATTTTATGCGGATGAAAAAGCTAAGAAGTTCATTTATTTTTGCTGGCTTTTGCCACGTGCCACCAAGTTTAACTTTCTTGGCTGTTTCCATTCTTTGTTGGATTTTAGTATTCACTCTCTCTGAAAGGTGAGTCTCCAACAAATTTCCCCTACTTGTTCCATAATTATCCATATTTATGATACCTTATCATGCATTATCCATATTTACCAAGCACATATTCCTTGTCCATAAATGTCAATCATTGTTCATTGCTATCTATAGATTAACCAACACGGAAAGTTTTGGTGGCTTTTGGGAGTTCTGGAAGTGGTAGGTGCCACGGTTGAGTCTTTTTCCATTGTTGAAGAGAGAACAACGTGAAATTAGGTTGGGTTTAATTGCTGCCTCACTGGAGCAGCTATTATAATGATACTTTGTTGCTCTGACCTTTAGATGATGGCAAGAAGTGGACTGGCAATATAAAAGATGGCAAGAAGTGGACTGGCAATATAAAAGATAACACAAAGAAAGTAATGAACTTACTTCAGCGTGAGTTGAGTTGGTGGAGAGCAGGTGGCAACACATGGATATAGCATCGGAGGGGATATGCGAGCATGAAGCTTGAGAATTTGGGCTTAATTGGGGAAGATAATAATATTGGGTGTCAATGTGTTAGGATTAATAGAAAATGAGGTGCTGGGTGTTTCTTTGATCTCATTCACTTGTAAACTTTTTGCAGATATGCACAACAGACAGATGCTGGGCAACTAACAAGGAGCCTGCTTCTTGAACCTCGAGCGACTGTAAATGTCAAACCCAATCTCCAAATTATTGCTGATGATGTAAAGTGCTCTCATGGAGCTGCAATAAGTGACCTAGAAGACAGCCAACTCTTCTACTTTCAAGCTCGTGGGATTGACTTGGAGAATGCTAGGAAGGCACTTGTCTTTTCATTCGGGGCTGAGGTTATTGACAAGCTGCCTTATTCTTTTGTCCAAAAGGAAGTAAAAGATCATGTTAAAGAATTGCTGCAATCCGCAAGAAAAGGCTCTTCATAATCATCGATTAACTCATAGTTTATGTACCTATATATGATTATTTTCTGTTTTTCAAATAATCATCCTTGGATTCAAGCAAATTTTGTTCCTTTTTGGAATAAAAACGAAATCAGCCATACTATGAACTCAGGGTTTATTTGAGTTGGTTCATGTAATGGTATTCAACAAAGTTTGAGTTTTGAATTCTAACGTTGCGACTTATTTTAATAAAAAATCTGTGTTGTCAAGTAAAACCTTGTTGCTGCTTAATTGCTTATGCTGTGGAGAAAAGCTATGATATTCTTCTTTCTAAAATTATTTCCCCTTCGATCTTTTTTGTCTTTTTGGTAAGGTATGGTTCAAACTTCGAGCTCTAGGGGGTTGACGTGACGTCGTGTCAACTTTGCCAAGTAAACAACAATCCCACATTATCTAAGCAATAGATATCTAAGTTCTATATAACGAGCTTCCGCGGGACGCTTGCCGTGTTCGTAGAAAGGAGAGATGGTTGGCATCTCCCCTGACAGGTACGGGAACAGCTTTCGAGCTTACCTGTTAACACATCCGGTTAAGGCTTCCCACCTGCAAAGGTGGATCTCTAACCCAATTTTTTTTCCCATTATTCTAGCCCATTAATATTTCGTCAACAACAATCGTCATAGATTAATAATTTCTCTTCCATTATTTCAGCATTATTTTAGCCCACAAAAGTCTCAACTCTAACCCATTAATATTTCGTCTACAACAATCGTCATAGATTAATAATTTCTCTTCCTAATCAAAATTACTTTGGAACCCTCAGGCTCAATGTAATGGGCTGATCTGCTTTGAATTAAAAGGAATTCCAGCAAGTAAGCCTGATTCTTTTTTTAGTATTGATCCTCTATGTTGACATATGGAGAGATGATCTCCGTTTTCTTAAGACTGGAAGAATTGTTTGCAATAGCAGAAGATAAAAAAAAAACTCTTAAAGAGAACAAATTCCAACCGCATTGATGGAAATCTCACCTTCGAAATCACAAATATTCCCCTTGATGGAGTTTAGACGAGGAAATGCTCAACTTTCAGTAGCTATATCTAAATATTTGTATCCCCCCACCAAATCCAAGTTACATGCACTACTTTTCACTTTTTTTTTTCTTTTAGTCTTTTTTGGCTCTAAAAAGAAACAAAGAAAAAGGAAGGCACCTACAATACAATTAAATAAGCCTCCTCCCCCACCTAGGCAAAATCCTATAAGAAAGCAAAAAAGTCTTTAAAAGTAAATAATAATAATAATAATAATAATAATAATAATAATACAAAAGAAAACCAGTATCTTTTTATTTTCCGTCCCTAAAGAGCATTTCCTGATGATCCCTTCTGCAGATTTTCCCTTTCTTTTATCCTGAAACAAAAATTTCAGGCATCTACTCAACTCTTGTTGACTAAATAACGTTAGTCTTGTGCTGGTATCATCTGCACTTCCTGCTATCAGCTGCAAGCTTATGGTGTAAGACCCAATTGAGACGCACCAAAAATGGGTCAGCACCTACATTTTCCGAGTGCTTGCAAGGAGCTGGACTGCAAGCGTTTAACCTTCTGAGTTTTGAGTGGGTCACCTTGTATGTAGAAATTGCTTGTTGTGAGCGCAGCTTGTGAGAAGAGTTTCATAGGTACTTTCCGGATGATTTCCAAATTCTACCTTCCAGCGATATCACCATGACAGTAACATCATCATGGTACTTTCTTCGATCTCCTTGTGGGATGTCCAGTAATTCATGGAAATCCATGCCTGCAGAAACTCAAGCAAACATTAAATTCAGTCCCGGAAAAAAAAAATACCTAAACGTGTTGGATAAACAGAAATAAAGTGCAATGAATCTATCTTTTTTGTCAACATCATTTACCAAAAAAAAGAAAAGATGTTCATCAAGTTAAAAAACCTCCCAAGTGCTAGATTCATCATAACAGCTTAGAACCCTTGGTTTTGTTTTTTTCAACTAAAAACTAAAAAGCTTACCCCGGATTATAAAGCCAGGTTTTCAGTCTAGTATGTACTAGTGAAAACCTTGAATTTGGGATTTCTAAACTTCAAAAGGACTAAATAGATAATCTGAAAAATTAGTACAGTCCAAAAGTGCAAAAGAGGCCATGAAAAGAATACTATGCTATTAAAGCTTATGTTCACCTTGTGATTAACCAAAATGTAGGGCTGAACACTTCAAATATAAAGAACTGCCCAAACAAAGAAGGAACTTAACGGTAGAAACCTTTACAATTTAAGAAAAAGCCAGAGGTAACCACATTATAGCAACAGCAGAAAATGAAGACTAGTTTGGATCCCATCTAAGCGAAAATTCATTCCCATATGGCAATGCACCAACTTTGTCAATAAGTTTCCACTCAATCCTAGAATTACTTCTTCAAATTATACCTGAGCGGATGGGGAGTAGGGATAAGAAGTAAACTACAGAAAGAATGTTTACCTGCTTTCTTGGCCGCACGCATAAGAAGTTCCTCTATCAGGTGTTGTGCAGGGTCTCCATCTGGAAACTTTTCCATGTAACTCTCAACAAGAAAAACCACTTCCTGATTGCTCAGATACTGATATAATCCATCAGATGAGAGGATTAAAAATTGATCCCTTGGGCAAAGTCTATGGTGACGAAGAGAAGGTGAGCAGGATATATATGGTGCAGTACCAATGTACTCATTTCGAAACATCTCCAATAATGCATCATTCAACTTGGGCTGCAATAATGTGGAGATTATGTTATCACATAAGCTGGTTATATTCCTTAACTATTTTAACACAATATGAAATGTGTGACAAGCCATTTCCTCTCCCATTAAGCCCGCTCCCTCTTTCTCTCATCCACACAAAAAAAAACAAAAAAAAGCATGCAATTTGTAACGTGACATTTGAAAACAATTGCATCAAAATGTTGGACAGCAGAATTTTTTTTTTTTTTTTTCAGAGAATAAATTATGTTTTACCTCAGAGAAAAGGCAAGTAAATTTGTACATTTCTTAACCTTTGGGGTTTCCTTTATAGCATCTTCAAAGTAAATAATTTGTAAGCCACTCCATGCAAAGCCTTAATTAAACACAATCTATCATGGATAAGATCTAAGGCTTTGATAGTGAAAAGGCATGCGAAAGAACCTTTTTTAGAAATCCTGCACCAAATGCTCTGGTTACTTTAAGCCGGCCTTTCACTCTGTCATTGACAATGCACTGGCTGTCATCTGGATGCTCATTCTTGATTCTTACGACTTCCTGCACAAATCAAACAATGAATTTCAGCAAATGCTACATATAAATTAGGAGAACTGTATACAGTTTAAACTGGTAATCTTTCTTCTATGTCAGAAACAACAATCACTGAAAAAGCTGCAATTTCAAGTACTTTTGCTAACTGATTAGGCAATATTATTATGCATTACTAGATGAGGACATCCAAGGCAATATTACCAAATTAGTTGTGTTTGATACAAGAGAAGGCCCTCTTCAACCAAAGCTAACTAAAATCTGTTTTGCGTAATGGATCCAAAATAAGAAAAAGTAGGGAAAGAGATATATACAAGAGCCAAATCATTGTCCCTGGCAAGCCATGAAATAATGATATAGGGAACACCACTTTAAGTTCCACAAGGAGATCACACCCAGGAATCTTGTTACTTCCGTCATTCTAGAAGCACCATTTACTGCTCTCAAGCTAGAGCCTTCTCTATTATCCCAATATTCCTCAACTACAGACAAAATTAAAACCAAAGCTGTTCAATTTAAAAAGTACAAAAAGACCAGAATTCTTCTAGTTGCAGAATAACTCCAAACACAAAGAGTGGGAGATAATCAGGCTTTTCTTAAAGCTTCCAAGAGCCTGAGGAGCAGAATAGATGTTCTGAATTAGTATTGTCCACAAAATAAACAAACAGTTCCATTTACCCCAAAGCACCCATGTCAGCATGACAAGAATAAAGGGGCAAGATCTGGGCATGGCAATCCAAACCTAATTGATTTTTTTTTTGTTAAAAGGGAAGAAAGAATGAAAAATATTGCAGATATCACCCAGTCTTTCACCAAATGGCAAATATTATTTCGGTCGATCAAACATCAGTTTATCACAATATCCTTATGATTTTAGTTACCTTGAGAGGTAACTCAGAGTTCAACCACAATAGCTTTACCCAGTGAACAATTTTGAAATACCAACCAATTTTTCTGATATATGTACAACCAAAATGCAAATCACGTTGTTGGCCACTGTAGCACAGCCCTTACATTCTGTTCTTGAAAATCAGACTCATCTCAAGCATGGACACCTCCACACTATATGACTACCTATGTCCATATGAGCAAAGCTAGTGCCACTGTCCGATACGATTGTGCTGCAATATACTCTTCCTCGAATAAAGTTTTTTACCAGTTATGTCAATGAATTAATTTCCTATATAAAAAACTGCTTCACATCATTGGGTATTCCCAAGATTTAATGCTTATCAATTTTCCTTACCATCCTAGAAGACATAGATCGATCTCTTTATAGATCCTTATTTCCTAGCCAACCCCACATACTCGTTGAAACAGTGATAAGATATCCTATAAGTCATTTAAGTTTGTAGTATGAACTTCTAACCAAAATGCTGAGTAACGTCTATCACTCTCAAAACCTTCAACAGATGAAAATGTCAATCAATCTTAGAACCTTCACCAGAGAATAAGCACCATCTTTCAAATTCCAAGAGATTAAAGCTCTTTCAAAACTGTCTGTTACCCAACTTCAACAGATTTCACCATGCTGGACAGTTTAAATACACAATAAGAGAAGTTTTAAGAAGCAGTATAAATGACTTATAAAAGATTTAAACAGACTTATCTGAGATCTATATTGCTAGAGCAATTTTCAGGAAACAAATGATGATGGGTAAGGTTTTGTCATAAGGACCAGATATAAGGTGTTCTACAAAGTGCATGATCTGCATGAGAATTCATCTAAAGGAACTCCTCTCCTATTTGATGCACAATTACATAGGCCATTCTAGTGCAAAAGCCTCATCTGCTTAACATTAGACTCCCTAAATTCCTTTCCTAGCTGATCAAAATCATAAGAGCGTACAAGTAGAATTGAAATACTTAAAATGTGTAAGCAATAGCAATGTAAGATGGCTTAAGGCATAACTGATATAGGACTATCTAGCTAAAGCGGTAAACAATGAAAACCTGATAAAAAGTATGTTCACAAGAAAACCATAGCATGCCCAAAGGTACAACAATCTACACAAGAAATTCCTGTTAATTCACTTAGCATTTCACCGAAGCAGTTACATAAAATATAAATTTAGCAATATAGGAGTTGTAAAAAGAGTAGTAAAGGCCACTATTTCCAAATGATCCGGGACTATACAACTAAAAAATGTAGCTTCCATGCCAGCTGAAGCAGAGAAAATTGTCAAGCTATATAATTCATATTAATGAAGATTTCAACACTGTCAGGAGACAAGAAATGAACATGAATTTTCAATATTCAGAACTTACTTCTTCAATGCTCGTGCTATGATCAGTTGACAACTGCAATGCAGTCAATCTCATGGGCTCAGCAGGAGTCCCATTCAAGGGCTTAATAGTCTTTTCACCCACTGTCAATGTCTCCTCCACTATAACCTCCATGCTTGACCCATTTTCCTCTTGCTTTCTTTCCTCCACACTGGAACCAAGTTCCTCCGGTTCATACCGTGCAACAATAGCCCTGCTATCCCCCACATTCATTACATACACATCCTCATCCCTCATCAAAACCACTAACAAACACGAACCCATCAATGCAAGCTCTGGATTAGTTCCAAGAACCTTATCTGTCATATCTAAATATGACAGTTCAGTCACATCCAGAGCCCTCGCCAATGCCGTCAAAACCAATTCATGATCAACCGGCCCATCTTTCCTTCTCCTCCCAGTCTTTTGAACACTGTCCTCCACTCGATTATCTACCTCCTCAACCTTCTCTTTCTCTTCCAACCCAAACCTCCATGGAAACAACAAACTTCCCGAACCCTCTCTATGCTTCGACAACCCTTGCTTCAATTTCGACAACAACAACCACCTCCTACTTACAGCAGACCGCTCTTCACTTACAGTAATTGCATCATCCACTGAAAACGCAAACCTATCAGACACTGAAAGATCCAACCCATCTTCCGGGTCATCCTCGGCTAGAAATTCCCACAACCTCCTCCTCCTAATCCCGGTCCCCTCCAATTCAAATGTTACCTTCCTCGTCCTCTCCTCTACCACTCCATTCGATTCATTCTCCCGAACTAAACCATCCACTGTACTGTTAACCTCCTCAGCAGAATTCTTCTGATTCTCAGTTTCATTATCAGTTTTATGCAAAATACCTGTAGCTATTATTAAGGTGGATGGGTCAGCTTCATTTTCAGTTTTATTTTCCGTTTCTTCATCAAGTTCCCAAAAAAGACCATGGAGTTCATTGAAAACAGCTCGATAAAGATTACCCATCAAGAATTCGGGTGCATCCGGTCCATTAAAACCATCGTAAATCCCAACGAACAGCCATCCTTGCTTCTCCGAAACAACTACGTGGACCCGATCCTCCCCGGCCTTCCCCAGCGCCCACTGCACATCCCCATCGGTCTTCCCCTCTGCCACTACCGCCGCCTCCGTGTCATCAGAATTCTCCCTTCTCCCGACGAAATTCAACACCGGAACCACCCAAGGTCGTTTCTTCTCCGAGAAATTTCTGAAAACCCCTGAAATGCCCTTCTCCCTCTTCTTTTTCACATAAATGCCACCCAGCGGTGCTGAGAAATGTACCCTCCCTTCGGGACACGCGTTAGCCTCCAGTGGACCTGACGCCGCCCAGCGCTCAAACGGACCTAAAGGACCCGACATGAAGAGCCCACCCCGCTCCACTGGGTCATGATCTCCGCCACGTGGCAGCGGCTGCAGTGGCAAGGCACTAAATGACGACGTGCTCTCGAAGCCATTCCCGCTAACGATACTGCTCTTAACACCGTAACCGAGAGTATCCTCGGTGGCATCGTCGTAAATGTTGTCAAGTGGGAGGACAGTTCTGGGAGTCCACGTATTAGCACTCACGGAGGCCCCGGATATGGCTTTAAACAAATTTTCAGGTCCGGTTCGTGTTTTCGGGTCTTGCGACGGAGAGAAACGCGAAGAGTGCGAAGGAGATACGAAACGATCGGAAGAAGTCGGCGAGAGGAAACGATTGGAAGATCGAACGTAACAAAAGGAGTGGCCCAGGGTTTCATCCAACGGCTCCGATGAAGCAAAGATCAAGCCAGGGTGATTTTCCGGCTGCCGGTTCGACCGGTCTATCACCGGGTTAAAGCAAGGGCAGAGCGTGGAAACTCCACTTCCCATCACATTTGATTCATTTCACTCCCCTCTCCACCTTTCGAAGAAAATCTTTCTAATTTGTAAAAAAAAAAAAAAAGTTACTAAAAAAATGAAAACGAAAGAGAGTCGCTGCTGTCGTTGTTCCCGCTGCTCTCCTCCTTTGCTTCAGATAGAAAGAGAAAGGAAAAAAAGAGTGAAAATATTTTGTACTTTTGCTTTTTGTTTTTACGTTAGTTTTTGAATTAAGTGAGTGGACTTTTTTATATTTATTTTATTGTATTTTATTCTTCTTTTTGAAGTTTGAAATTTCTTTTTTTTTTTTAATTTTAATTCTGAGCAGAGCAGTTGTCTGTTGGCTCTAGGTCTGGGTCTGGGCCGAGGGTTACACGTGGCGATGGACGTAACGCATAGGGGGTCCATATTAGATGCCAGGTAGGAAAATACAATGTCCACATATAGTATATAGCCCACGTGGAAAGTGGGGTCCACTGATGAGGATTTTTCTTTTTTTTATGTTTTTGTTTTTGGCGGTTTTACCGGTTCTGTTGATAAATTTTAAAATGACGAGGGAGTCCTTTTAAAGGGGGAAGAATATGGCTTTAAAGGAAGTTGTAGGGTCAAATGCGAGAAACCGACGTGAGACGTCGGGTTGGAGTGAAGGGTTGGCATTTTTATTTTTTAGGGGTGCTTTTGTCCTTTTTGCTGTTTGGTCAAACAGGGCACTGGGATACCCCTTTCAACTTTAGGCCCAACAACCCAACCTCGGATCACTTTTTCTTTTTTTAACCAAAATTTGAAATCAATTGACCATATTACCCTTTGGTATTTGCAATTTTTTTCATTTTCCCCAGTAGATTTTATTTTTATTTTAAAATCCATTCCGGTTAATGGGTTTTTAATTCATTATTTAAGAAAAAAAAATTTTGAATTTAATTCATAATTTAAATTAAATTCAAAAATGAATAATGTATTAATTATATATTTCCTTTTTTAAAATTTTATTTTGAATTTAATTCATAATTTAAATTAAATTCAAAAATGAATAATGTATTAATTATATATTTCCTTTTTTAAAATTTTATCTCATTTAAAATCAATATCTAGTAATGGTAGTCAACATTTCCCTTCACCTTTTCATATCATACTTTGCACCCTTTTTGTTTTGTCAATAAATTTAGATGAAAAAATTGTTGAGTCATAAGAATTTGTCAATTCATAACGCAATTCATTGTGTTTTAAAAAAATGCATGAACCATTTCAAGAAATTAAGATTATTTCAAAATGAACTTGGTTAAATGAGACCTTCAAGCACTAGTTAAGAATTCTTTCATGGACGGTTAATCCATTGCTAATGACAATGGTTAATGTGATATATATATATATATATATATATATATTAATACATTATTTTTTAAAAATTTAATAAAAATGATATATTAAATACAAAAAGAAATTAAAATGATAACCAAAGACACCAATTAAGTGAATCATTATTTTAATTATTTTAAGATATTTTTTTTTTACATTTAACATATTACTTCTACTAATTTTTTAAAAAATAATTTATTAATTACATTTTTTCTTAAATATCATTTTAATTAGACCTTTGTATGTTTGATTTAGCATCATTTAGTCTCTTGCGCTGACAAATTTAATAACAAGGTGGATTCTTCTTCCAATAGGAAAAAAGATTTTTCCTAAAAAAGTTACGTGATAATTAGTAAAAAAATAATTGTTAATGAGCTATATATCTATATTGTAAAAATTTATCTCTCATTGTTCTTAATAATGAAACACTACACTTCACTGAATGTTTAATTATGCATATTGTTTTTATACTCATTTTATAAATAAATCAATGAAAATTACTTATTTTAAAGGTTGAAATTGGCATCCCGTCAGGAGTTTAATAAAGGACATTATCGTCATGAAAGAAAATAAAATTACGGCCTTGGAGTTAAAAAAAAAGGCGGGTTTGACTTAGAAATGAGGACCAAACCTAAAAGCATTGTATTCCGCCACGTCGGACAAGAATAACAAGATCAAATTCTTCGTCAAGATAAGTTGGACGGCCCTGATTCGATTGATGCCACACTAGAGAGAAATAAATAAATAAAACAAAAATAATTATTTAATATTTATTCTTATGAAATACTATAATTTCATTTTACAGTTATTTTCCTATTTTTTTTTTGTTTAATTAGATTTAATGTTTGTTTCCTGAAGTCGCACTGTGTGCCCGCTTTAATAACTAATTACGAAGAAAAATTAAATAAAAACAAATTGTAATATTTTTTCTACAATTATTATGTATAAAAATAGAGGGAAAAAAAAAGGAAATTTTGCATGTGAAGGCGGGAAAATCTGTATCTTAGATAATGTATTTATTAAGCGGCGTAAGTCAAAGAGTTTGTTGGTTTTGAGAATTTTAATTTATGGAAGCAAAACGACAAAGCGCATGCAATGTCACGTGATGCGTCTGAAAGCCCACATTCTCTGTCTATATCGCTTACCTAATAAGTTAGTACTACTATAAATCTAGGGGTACGTACCAAATATTCTCTTTTTAAATTCCTTTTTTTTTTTCCTTTTGTTTGGATTCTTTTTGCAAGAGTCAATGAATAAATATAACATGGGATTAGCATGTATTAG
>JBBYHK010267452.1:0-12145 GCA_038382065.1 Adansonia grandidieri | reverse complement strand
AATCTTTCAAAGAAATTTTCATCTTTAAGATTTTGAATTTGAAATTTGAAATGAAAGAGATGATGAAATTTATAAAATAAACAGAGGATTGTTTTTTTTTTTTTTTTCATTTTGTAACCCTTAACCTAACATTACTTGCTAATTTTTTTTTAATTCAATACAATTGATTTGTGAAAGTAAATGCTAAACCAGCGGTAATTGACTATTTACAAAATAGATATATATTTTGATTTTTGTTATACTTTATGTGTTTAGCTTAGCATATTTGGGAATTAGAGTATTAGCTTTAGACCCTCCATTTCATAAAACAAAAAAAGACATTTTTTTTTTAATTTTTCATATTTATGACCAAAACAGAAAGATTTGGAAAAAAAAAATAAAGTCAAAATAAAAGGGAAAAACATTGAGCTTCAAATTTCCTTCCTAGTTTTTCATTCTGGCCAGCTGGCATGGGGTCCATGATAAATCAGTTGGTCAACAACCGAAGACAGTCCGAATCTGACGTCATCCTTGTCGGATTTTTTTCAGCTTTTTATCAACATCTTATTTTATTTATTTATTTTGCATCCGCTTATTCAAATTACTTTCATTAGTAGTAATTTATTTAAATCTGTTTTTTTTCCATATTCAGTTAAACAGTTACCGGTTACTGCGTATTATTTATTTTTCCTTACATATATTTACATAAATATTAGTATTTATTTAATTATATAAAAATCTTTGTCTACAAGTTTAATTATTTATATTATGACCCAATGATTGAAGATGGTGAAAATCCATAACAAATGTATAGGTTTGATACTCTGAATTTTGAGCCAATGATTTTTTTTGTTTTTGCAATTATTTTTGAATTGAATTTATGCTCAAATATTTGAAAACAATGAAAATATTCATTTTTATTTAATTAAGATTATTAAAGATTAATTTTCTTTTGTTTTTTGAAAATATATATAATATTTTACCACATTGACGAAATGCTTGAAGTCAGAAACTTCCATTTTTTCGTCTCTTATTTGATGGTCGAGACTTAAAAATAAATAAATAAAAGCAGAATTTAAATTTATGTTTTTCTTTAGCTTAAACCAATATCAAGTAATTTTATTTTGTACATAAAATTTTAGGTTACAATTTAAAAAAAAAAAAAATCTTGAGGAACTATTTTTCTACTAACTCATCTAGACATTTCAACAATCAAAATGAACGAAAATAAATAAATAAATAAAAAAATCTAAATAACAATAAATAAAAGAGATGATCAAATCATGTATCGACATGGTTCATGTTGGTGAGGTTTTATTCTGAACAATTTGTCAAATACATTAAAAGTTTATTCATCGTTGAATGATTTTTGTAGTTGAATAACTGTTCTTTTAAGAAAGTATTCATTGTAAGTATAAAATTAGTAATTTATTTTTTCGGTCAATTTATTGTGTTTTTTTTTTTTTATCAAAGTGTTTTTTTTCAAAAAATTAGATTGTGAAGATAAATCTCGAAGTTTCAAAATTAATAGTATACCATAAGAAATGTAATTTTTGCAATTTTTGCATTAATAATGTTAGTTTTTCTCAACAACTTAATTTCATTCAAAAGAGAAATTAAAAAAATATATTTTTATTTATAATTGCACTATTTATTATTTAATTAATAAAAATTTGGTTTAAGATGAACTTTCATTTTAATGCTACATTGAAGAACCATGAATCCTTTGATTTTTGTTCATGTTTGACATTTGTTGCAAAATGTGGACTCTTTTCTTTCTTTCTTTTTTTTTTTTTTATTTTAAATTTTGGTAAAGTCACATCAACTTAGTGCAAATAAAATAATAAATTACTTACAATGGATAAACATAACACAGCCAAGCTTATCTTCAAGTGAATTGTTCTTTTTATTTTTAAACAAAGCCAAGCCAACCTTTTTAAAGACAATAACTTTTGTCAATCCAATTGTCTTTAAGATTATTAGTACTTTAACAACTCTACTAAAACAATGTCTTATCACTTAAAATAAAAAACAATTTAAAAGAAAAAGCTTAAAAAAAAAACAAATTAAAATGTTCAATTTACTTAAAATATATAGCAATTTGAAGACAAAAAAAGTCTTAAAAAAGTTCAATCATGAAGAAATCTATGTTCCTAAATTGTTAGAAAAGCAGCAAAGATCTTCCAGCATAGATTTCTTTGCACCAGTCCGTGTCTTATTAATTTCTTATCGGGCTAATTTATCTTGATACGCTTAATCTATATTATTATATATATTATAGTATGTTATTAAAATAAAATAATCTATATTTAATTTTAAAAATTTTTAATGAACGTAAGTTAACCATTCTCATCTCCATATTACTCTACGTACAGAGGCGAAGCTAAGCGGGTGCAAGCAGCGGCCTTGACTCCCTTCGACTCTCCCTTTGGCTCTTTTTAGTTACGTAGGTTTTTATATTTTTAAAATTTTTAAAATTTTTAAAAAAATAATAATAAAAAATAATAAAAAATTTATTTTTTTAATATTTATATTTTAATTCTAATCTCTAAACATAAAATTCTTAACTTTACCTTTATCTGCATGCTTAAATTAAACTTATTATTAACTTAAATATGAAACTAACTTTGACACTCTTTTAATTTTAGTGTATTTCAGGATTCGCATCAGCCCAAGAACAACTCCCTCACCGCCACGAGCCATCACGTCGCCGTATTTGTATTAATATATGCACTCACATAAATATATATATATATATATATGCATAAATTTATATTTATATTTATATTTATATTTTTTTCCCATCAATGCTCTATTGCACTCAATTAATGGAGGAAAAAGCCCAAAACTAATGTCATTTTAATTTTCCTTTTGCCCATTTGATTTGATAATTTAGTTGCATCACTGCAATTCATATAGAATCTCAAACAGAAGGCGAACCTCAAAATTTGTACATTCCCATGTGAGAAGGCAGTGGTATTTGAAGCTCCAATTCCAATATGTATACATACAAAGCCCCGCATCTCAATGAAATCTCAATATTTTAAATTTGCAACATTGATGAGATTATATCTTCAAAATTGCCAGTAATTCAAACATAAAACAAATTAATTTATTCAAATTCTTTAGCAAATTTAGGTCCTATTGCAAGAAAAAATAAATGTTAATCAAACCATAGACTTAGATATGGGGTGGGTATTTATTGCAAATAATGATTATGTCAACACTTTGAAAACCCAATAGTTTTCCACCATAAACTTAGAGAAGTAAACAATAGCTTAATTAATATGAAAATATTTGTTGCTTAATTGTCAAATTGCCTACAATGTTTTGGGTTGACCTAGGGTTTTTACTCCTTTAAAATATATATATATATATATATATATATGAGAGCATGGAAACTAAATCATTAGGTGACCTCATTGAATCCATAAAAATCTAGAAAAAAAGAAAGGTACCCAAAAAAAGATTAGAATATGTGATCTTTTTTAATTCCTTGCGGGTATTTTGAGTTCAAACATTTGATATGTGATTTTGTCAACCACAGGATGGCCAGGCCACCTAACCCACAACCTCCAATCATCAAAATTTTTGTTGGTTGAATTAGGGGACATTTTCCAACCTAATGCTGTTGAGTTTGCTTCGTGGAGTTTGGACTAAGATGGACAAGGGTTGAATAATTTATATGATCCGATAAATTCAATTCAAATTAAGTTTAAATATGAGTGTAATATTTTTTATCCGAGTTGATTTAATTAAATTATTATTTAAATAATAAAAATATTTTTAATTTAAACTTAACTATAAAATATATATTAATATTTTTTAAATAATAAAATAACCTTACAAGTTGGCCCCAACTTGACCCAGATCTTGGTGAGCAACCTGCCCCCTAACGAGGTTAACATGAAGTTTAGCTGGATTACTTTGTTAAAGCACCATCTTTTAAGCAGACAAAAGGCAAAATTTGATACATAGCTCTGAACCATTTGTTAGGTATTTTATTTGTACGAATATCATTCATGCAGTTTTTTCCAGTGGAAATACCAAATGGGATTTTTTTTTTTTTTTTTTTTAGCTGGCTCGTCATTCACCAGTCGTTTAAGGCTATAAAACTGATAATTTCCATGACAAACAATGGTAATATAGCACTGCAAATTATATATTCCTGGAAACTATTTTTGTATAGACCATTGCTGACATATCTGCCACCAATACTTCACCAAAGATAAAGACTTGAGGAGACTGAAATTTGAGTTAGGCCTAAAAGTGAGAATTTGTCCTTTTGAAATTACCATGGGTCTTTTCAACGGTGCATCACATCCTTAAGTACGCTGTGAAAAGAAACATATTTGCAGTCAATATATATGTTAAGTACACGGTTTTAACACTATTCTTGAACGACATGTAAAATAACACGAGATATCAATCATCCATTTGGATGACATCAGAATTTTGGATTTGTAGAAAATAAAAGAAATTCAGACCCAAATCTTGTCAAGGCTGCAAGCCTTGGGCTTTTTTCTTAACGGCTTTTTCAAAGTCCTAATCTTGGGAGACTTCTCGGCCTAAAAGCTTGAAACTTTCGCAAATACTGGATATGCCCACGAGATTAGACCCACCTGATGGTTTTGAAAGAAAACCCTGTATTTTTTTTTTAAATCAGAGACCCAAACAACAAAATTTTCAATTTTGACAAAATATCATATTTGAACATGACTTCCATTGCTAACCAAATATGGGATTTGCATGCTACATATATTGTTTGAAAAGAGTGTATGTTAACAGTAAATAAAGAAGAGGAAGACAAGAAAAATTTTCATATGAAAAGGAAAAATCAAGAACAGCAGGATGAGGCTTTCGTTGCCTACCATTCATAAAAGGTAAAACCAGCGAGAAACCATAGACACCAGCTTCTCTTACTCTTCATTTCATTGCCCTTATAATAGATTTGCAGCCAACACGATAGGCAAAAGCCTGCCATAGTCAAAGAAAGATAGCAATAAGATGGCAGTCAAAATGTGGGCTTCTTCCACTGCCAATTAATGCACTCTAAACTCTCTTGTGCCTCCGAAGTTCACCTCTCCCCTGCATTCTCCCTCTCCAGATGCTTTTCCACTGGGACTCATTTTCTTCGACTATATTGTGTCTCCGCTTTAGGGACATGAGAGATTATTTAGTTTTTTTTTTTTTTTAAATCTTTTAGTCACAATTTTAGGGAATTAAGGATTGCAAAATGGAAAATGTGTTGAATTTTTGCATTTTTGGATGGGTTGAAATATTGAACGGGTGAAGCATGCAGGTTCAGTGGCCAGGCATCACTGACCATGCTCAGGTTATTCCCTTCTTGTCTCCCTTAACTCGTCAACATTTTTCCTCCTACCAATATTAGCCGTGGAAAGTTGCAATGTTAATAAATTGTTAATTCCATTAATTTCAATTCGATAGTATTAAATATTAGTAGAGATTGCTTCTTTGTATGAATTTGCTCCTCAGAATATGTTGCTAAATGTGCTTTCTCAGTTTTTAACTCCGGGATTTCACATAAGTGAGTAGTTTAGCCATACTAGCAGATTAGATTTATGGTCAGTCTATAATCCTAATCGGCTGTCGGGCAAACTATATACTCGGTAAAACACTTCAATTAGCCACGAATCCCGCGTCAAGACTCAAGATCAGAGTCTGTCTAATCTGAAAATGGAATGACATAACGTGTTTCTACAAAACAATCCATCATTGACTGTTCTAAATGTACAGAATATTCTTTGACATGATTTCAGGACCCAATGGTAGCTTGATGTCCCTTTTTCCGTAAATGGCACAATGCAAAAGAGAGAAGAATAGCTTATCTAATAAGAAATTGACTTAAGATCTACTGTTTACAGGACCATCTTGGAGAAGTAGTGTTAGTAGAGCTGTCGGAACCCGGTGGTTCAGTTGCCTTTTAGCAACGGCTATGGAGCTGTGGAAAGTGTTAAAAGCAACCAGCGACGTCAATTCCACAATCTCTGGTGAAATCGTTGAGGCTAACTCCAAGCTTAATGAAGCTCCTGGCGCGGTGATTCTCTCATTTTTCAACTATATACAACTGCTTTTCTTAATGCAGGAAAACTAACTATACCATATTTTACATTGGCAAACTCACTTTTGACATCTTTTCAATTGAAGATTAATTTAAGCCCGTATGACGAAGGATGGATGATCAAGGTGAAGCCCAGTAGTCCATCAGAATTAGAATCCTTGATGGGTCCACAGGAATATACCAATTTCTGCCAGAAGAATATGCTGCCCATTAAGACTTTGAACCATATTCTTCCACTTCTTTTAAGGAACCAAAGTTTTACATCTTCCATGTTATTGACAATCATCACAGAGAGTAAGCTCCAACTTTGCAAATTTACCTTCTTCCCTCTGTTTACGTTATATTTTTAACATTTTTTTTTACTGCTGCTGTTTCATACGTGTTAGGATATTCCCTTGTTACGTATTGAAAACTGTTGTTAAAGTTTTGACTATTTATATTAATATATGACAAATGCAATTATTCAGTAAATTTAGAGTTAAAATTAAATCAAATGATAAATTATATAAAATATAAGATAAATTAAAATATAATAGAAACATAACATCAAAAGACATACAAAGATTTCTTAGCATTTTGTGTGTGGTCTTGTTTGTCAAAAAGTTTCCTCCAAATATTGTTTGTTCAATCGCACTCACAACTAATTGCAGATAAGTTCACATAGGCTTTGATCTATGTACAAATGTAACATTTTAATCAATGTTTAGTGACGTTAGTTGAAGGGATATTTATTCCAAAAAAAATATAATTAGTTTATTATTATCCTTTAATTTAATAAAAATAATATATTAAATATAACTTCTTATTTAATAAAATAATCTTTTAACCTATACCTTGCATTCGATCAATCCTTGTTATAAATATAATAAGGTGAAAACCCTAAAAAGAGGCTAAACTGCAATGCATTTCCACAGTGTCAAGTGACAACATCGTAGTTTGCATATTGCGCTTGCACCTGCTGCTGCGAAAGCAACGAATATATGGTTGACCTTTTTTTCCCCACTTTAGCCATTCAACTTTATTAGAGTGTCAATGCAAAGTAAATTGAGTTAACAGGAAAAAAAAAAAAAAAAAAACCTTTGGCCGAATATTTTGTTCCATCAGCACTACAAGTAGCAATAAAAAACTTTGTCAGAGTCGGCTCCTTGGCAGCCTTCGAGGCCACTGTCCCTGTTTCATTCGTAGCTTGGAGGAATTTGGGTTAAGCAACATGGGGTTTAGGGTGTAAGCTGTTTTATCTTGTGATTTAAGTGGATAAAATAGAAAAATGTATAAAACTCCATATAAGTGCTAGTCAACTCATTAGATCTTCAATGAACAAGGAAAAAAAAACCAATACTAAATAATAGTAGAAATTCTCTTATCCCATTCGGAAGGATTACATCTCATAATTATCTATGATTTATGTCTTTAGCATGACTACTTGATGAAATGTGGAGGGAAGCGGGATAAATGGCTGATACTACTAGAAGGATTCCTCTTTGGATAATAGCTATGGTAACTGGTATTCCTGTGATCGGTTTAATAGGTATTTTCTTTTATGGTTCATATTCTGGATTGGGTTCGTCCCTATAATAGGTAATAATGAGATGAACAAAGTTATAAGCATGAAAGTGTATGAACTCACGGGCTCCCTCTTCTTTCTTTGTTTGATTCACGAGGAAGGGTCCCATTGAATTCTTAATGATCAGAATATTTTGTTCGTATAAATGAAGGGAAAGGAGGACGTAGAAAATGAAAAACAAGAGTGTGGAGTTAGATTTGGTTTGGCTGATTCTGGCAATCCTGGTGGGAGCTTATGTTTTTTATTTGGTTTTCTTGAGAAAATAAATGAATGGTACCATGTTATACGGTTGGGGAGAAGAGCCACAACTCTCTTCCGCCAGGTGAGATGGGTTGGCCTTTCGTTGGGGACATGTTTTCCTATTTCAGAGCTTTCAAATCCAAGGATCTTAATTCGTTCATCAACGACTTGGTTCATAGTTCTCCTCCTCTCTCTTGTCTCCATTAGCTATATGTGTTTAAAGCTTATCTAAGCCAAATGTACGCTTTTAGACGGTTTGTTTTGGTTTTTATTGCTTATTGAGACTTTAGGTTTGATTGGTTAGAGATTGATTGCAATTTGACTCGAATCATTACGATATAATGGACCGTAAACACTTCTATTTGAGAGTTTAAAATCAGAAATTAATCATTTCATCTTAGTAGTTCAAGTAGGAAGTGTAGAACTTGAGGATACGTTTGCCATGCCTACAATTTTAGGCATCCTTTTAAACATTAACTTTATTTTAAGCAAATATTATTATGAGTTTTATCTTTAGAATGGTGACAATGATCTAGCATCAATTGCAATTTAGCAATCCCTATTAATTTCATTGACAGGTATGGTAAAACTGGAATTTACAAGACTAGTATGCTTGGGAATCTAAGCATATCACACTTTCTAGTCCTGAACTTTGTAGGAAGGTTTTGTCGGATGATGAACAATTCATATAAGGCTATCCTTCGCCACCACGAAATTGCTTGGGGCAAAGACATTATGTGGTGTTTCATATTCAGAACACAAGCGTTTCCGCAGGCTAATAACTGCACCAATCAATGGCAATGAAGCACTCTCATCTAAATTGGGTACATTGAGAACATTGTAATTTCTTTAGTAGAAGAGTGAGTTCGTAAGAACTCGCAAATTGAATTTTTAAATTAGTTAAAGAAGATCAGTTTCAATGTCATTACAAAAATTTTCATGGGCTCTACTGATTCCATTTCCGAGTCAATGACCAAGTACTACAGAGATATGTTCTAGGATTGTTTGCCCTAACCATTGATGTTCCCGGCTTTGCATTCCATAAAGCGCTCAAGTTAAATTTTGTTAACATTATTAAGTGTTTCTTCTTCATGATATGCAAAGTATTTCTTGTGTTTGAATCATAATTTGCAGTTATTAGACAATGAGAAGACTGGTAATTAAGCGACAACCAGCTTTGTAGCCAAAATTTCCTCCAAAGATGGGATTCACTTTCTGGGCTATTATTATATTCTGTTAGGAGAGTGAATTAGGCTACGAGCAGCTCATTTTCTGTATCCAACACTTGATTTCATGTTATCACTTAAACTGGAAACAAAAGCAGCATTTGTTTTAGTACTTTACCTCATAAGACAAATACGAAGTACCGTTTAATTTTCTGACGCTGATCAGGCAAGAAAGATTTTGGTAAACATTATTCAAGATCATGTGGATGAAAGAAGATCTAGGAAAACTAATGACCCAAACAGAAATAGGGGTATGATGGACCTACTCTTGGAAGTTCAAGATGAGGATGGTGAAAAATTAGAAGACAAGTTAATTTACTACTCGGATTCTTGCTTGCGGGTCATGAAACCACAGCACATGCTGCAACGTGGCTAACCATTTACCTTCACGATCATCCTGAAGTTTTACAAAGAACCAAGGTGAGGGGTTGCAATCTTTGTATAGCTTAGAACTTTCACAGAAAAGGAAAACACAAAGTCTTACGAAATATCATTCAATTCAAGGAAATGCCTGAACTAGTAAACATTATCATAGCACTAAATGGATTATTTGTTCGGCTTCTTTTGGATAATTGGAAACTACTACTCATCAAAAGGAAAAAATGAAATATTTGGCTCAAAATTCCCCAATTCAGGAAGAACAAGTGGAGATCATAAAGAGAAGACCATCCTCACAGAAAGGCTTAACTCTCAATGAAATCAGACAGATGGAATATCCAAGGTATGTTTTGTCATTAATTATATTCGAGTTGCTCTTCCACAAACATGATAAGTTTCTAGTTACCTTGAACCTCGAAAGCTTGAATCAATCTGAATTAAAGAAACAAGTCGCGTCCTTGTAAATTCTAAGCCATTGTTAAGACCATGCGAATATCCGGTTTCCAATTGGCAATTTTCGAAAGGCAAAAGTTGATGTTAAAGTTAATGATTATTGATTTGATGCCCCAGGATTCTATTGCACTTTTCATATTTTCTTGTATCTGCATCTCACTAAAAATGGTTTTTTTCATTTTCCAGGTTACACTATACCCAAAAGATGGAAAGTTTTGGTTTGAAACATAGCTGTTCACAGGAAATCTGAAGAGTTATTCAAAACCCAAACGAACTCCTTTCATCAATGTGATGGGATGCAAGTAGAAAACACAGGACACTAATCTTTATTCAAATTTAGAAAAGGAATTTAGCCCAGAAAGCCATGATTAGGTATCTGAAATGTTCTCCAAATTCTGTCTTGCTTGACATCAAATGCAGAATCATAAACCGAAAGCTGGGTCTTTCATCCCCTTTGGAGCAGGAAGTGGGACTTGTCCCGGAGCTGATCTAACTAAACTTGAGATGTCTATCTTCCCTCATTATTTTCTCATTAACCCCAGGTGGCTGAACTTTTCTTTGCTACTTTTTTTGGTTCCAATTGTGAGGGTGAATGAAGATAATTTATCAATACAAAAGATGATATTTCAGTTTGAGGATCAATTTGAAAGCCCTTCTTTTCTGTTTCAAAAACTACAGATCAATTTCCTTTTTCTTATGTAGATTTGAACGGATTAATCCAAGGAACCCAATTACATATCCTTTCTCAAGCCCCGTAGACAATTGTCTTGCGAGAATCACAAAGCTCCCATGACCATGAAACATGTGAATGTGATCATACCAAGAAATTTTAGTCACTTCTCCACTCATGTACGAGTTCAGTTATGGGCCAACGCCATTGGGCTATACTGATATTTTCATATTAGGCTTTGGCCCAATTTCACTTTGTTTCCTATTTGTTCTTCCCATCGGCTTTGTTATACATTCCCAACCCAAAGTACGATATGATAAACAGGATCGAATAAGAGTTCCACTAGACCTGTCCTGTATCTTCAGCTGCTTTTCTTTTTCTTTTTGGTACTTCTGTTCATTAATCATTATTTTAATCAATAAGTTCCATTTTTCAATTAATCAGAGGAAATAGAGTTTATTTTATATCGATTTAATTAGATTTATTTATAAATCAAATTTTAAATAAAATTTTTATATATTTAAATTAAGTGACTAAAAATAAAATATTTTTATTTAAATTTAATTATAAAAATATATAAAAATTAATATGAAATATTTATTATGTACAATTAAATGGGTGTATAGAATTAATTGGAAAAAAAAGCATAAAAGTACTCTTCTAAAGGTAGAAATGGGCTTGAAAATACTTCAAATAATTAAGGATGCCTCTAATATTTATATATATTTAAAAAAGTTGTATTAAAATTTCTATATCTTTTATATATTTTTTTCAGAAATCTTATTTTGGAATTTCAACTTTTGATTCCTATAATATATATTTCAATTTTCAAATGATTTTTTTTGGAAGATTTTTCATTCGTCCAGACTATATGCTGTTTATTCAAAATGATTTTCAATTTATGCACGCTCATGGTGATGTCCATGTTTACCTCAGGAGATCTATTGGTTATGATGTTCGTTCTCTTCCATGTTCGTCTTCATACTTGTCATGCTATGTAAATGCTGATTCCGCTATGGTATATTGCATTATTCTTGGTCCTTGCTCTCTAAAAGAAACAATCATCTATTGCTAATTCCCATCACCGGAGAGTCTGCGTGTGTTTTGTGTATCGTGAAATGGTTTGGATTTGGCACTATTTCCATGAGATTGGTTCTTTTCATATTCCTTCGGCATGCGTGTTTATTAGTGTTTATTATAATAACATATTTTTCAGCGACTCAATTGGTTGCGAATTTCATTTCTTTTTCATTCTCGTACAAAAGAAATAAAGATTTCTTTATCATTTATGCGCCATGTATGTTGTTTGTCAAAAAATTTCCTTTGGACATTGTTTTTCGGATCTCATTCTTAACTTCAAATATACGTTCACTAAAGGGCCTTCAATCTATCTTTTGCACTCTTTCAGGCACAATCTCGTAAGAATCTCTCCATCGACTTGAGCTAGAGCATATAATAGACTAATATAGGCTTTCATTATGTACAGCTGTTGCACATGTATATATATTTTATGCATGCCTAATACACGTGCCTTTATTTATATAACACTTTGG
>JBBYHK010267235.1:0-18903 GCA_038382065.1 Adansonia grandidieri | reverse complement strand
TGACTTTTGGTTTTTCTTCTTATCCCATGGCTTGTTGAACTTTGGCTTCCCTATTGGCGGCTTTTCGTTATTATTTTTAGACTTTCGGTCTTTGTCTCCCCTATCATTGCCATTGTCCTTAAGCTTAGAAGACTCAGACTTCTACAACTTCTTTATGCCAAGCTCGATCAAGGATTCCATTGTGGTCATGGCTTTGGTCAAGTCCTGGACACCTTTTCGCTACAACTCTTACTTAGCCCAAGGTTTGAGTCCATCCATGAATGAGAAGAATGCCTTCTTCTCCCCAAATCTGAAATTTAGAGCATAAGTTTGCTAAACTCCCCAACATACTCCCGAACTATGCCTTATTCCGTAAGCCTTTATAACTTTGCATGGGCTTCATCCTCGGCATATTCAGGGTAAAACTGCTGCTTAAACTCTGTTTGCAAAACTTCCCAAGTTCCAATGGTAGTGCCTCCATGCTTTTCGTCGTTTCATCGACGATGCCACCACCACAAAAGAGCCATATCGATAAAATACATGAAGGCAATATTTACCTTAGTGGCATCATCTTCGATGCCCATTGCTTCAAAGTATTGTTCCATCCCCCACAAGAAGTTGTCCATATCTTTCGTAGACCTAGTTCTTTTGAACTTCTTTGGCTTGGGGATCTCTATTCTGTGCATAGATGTCACAACTAGCACACTATCGCATATAACTATTTTACATGATGAAAGCTCCTCTATGAGCTCTTCTATTTGCTTTTTCATGGCCTCTACCACAGCTTCTAGGGCATCATTCTTCTGAGTGAGAATGTCTATCGCTGCGTTGAAAGCACCTTGCATCTCTCCTTTAAGCTCCTCCCCTATGTAGTCTAGCTCTTCAATATGGCTTTCCACAATCTTAAGATTTTCCCGCACATCTTCGATGGTCACCTCGAGCTTGGCCACCCTGCCATCTATGGCCGATAGAATATCCCTCAAACTATTGGCCTTCTTCCTTCTCCCACGAGTCTCTAAGACCTCTTGTGTTTGGTTTTCTACCTGAGATGCCATCTCTACTACCCTTCACGAACTTCTAGCTCTAATACTAACTGTCATGGGCTCAAACTTTAGCCTAGCAAATCGCATGGCCTTAGGCTTAGGATTTGCTTCCTTGTATAACTAAGTCAGCCTATAAATACTCAAAAGGAGAATCTAAATTCTTCAAAGGCACTGAAGCTAAAAGCTTAAAAAAAATTAAAGCAGAAAATAAGAACATAAAAAGAATAGAAAGGAATGCTTAAATATATTTCTCAAGTGTTTGATGATACAAATGAGGTTGGGGAGGCCTTTATTTATAGTTGAATTCCCATACATCAATGGTTCAAATTAAATCTAATGGACGACTAGGATTTTTACTTATCTACAAAGTCTAGAATCCTAGATAAATTTGAACTTTAATAACTCTATCTCTATCTAGTTTTAAATAAGTTGGAGTAATTACTTTTAACTATATCTCCAAGCTTCTAGAAACTGGGCCTTCTAGAATTCTTTAAGGATTGGGCTTATTTTAGTGGGCCAAGTTGTTTCATGTAACTTGTGTCTTTGGGCCTGGGCTGATTAGTGTGGCCCGTGACACATGCATCTTACCAGCTTAAGAGATCCATGTACCTTGCATTTGAAAAGCATCAAAATATGGGCACTTGCATAACTAGCAACATAAGAATTAAGAGTTTAGTTTAGTAGGTTCCTTTTAGTGTGTAAATATAGAGTTCGAATCCTAGTATTTGCAATCATTTCCCTTATCTTAGAACTATTACCTCTTTTATACGATAAAAAAATAGTAACATTGAAACAATATTCTTCACAACCATACAGAAGAAATGATTTAACATAGACATACCTGCCAGATAAAACTGAATCCTGATCAATCAAAGTTGAGTAATCAAGGAGTTAAAATAATGGATGCTGCCAACCAAGGTTATTAGTTTCATGTTGGCACCGACCATACTATTGGTATGCACTAATTTCAAAGCACAATAGTACCATCAACAGTTAGTTTTGTTTTAGTTTTAGTTTCAACATTGACCATATAGGTAAGTATCGATCAAAAATAGCTGTACTGATTGATACGTAACATAAGCTTATAAAAAAATTAGATCAATATTAATATTAAATTTGATAAATATTAGAAATAATTACTTGTGAATTTGATGAATATTAGACATAATTACTTGTAAATTTAACTATCATTAAAAATTTCAGCCTTACTACTTAGACTAATGTTGATCTTCTTGTATTTATTAAGTTTTTTTAGAACATTATATATAATTAATGAATATTTGATATATGAAATTTATCTAATCTAATTTATTTCATATTTGAAAATAATTTTCATATATATGAATAAAAATATTCAAAATCCTATAAACATGAAATGGTATAGCGAAATAAATCAATATAAATATATATTAATACTAGAACAAAAACGATACATCTACTAGTACAGTACTGACTACCTTATTGTCATTGCTAAAGTGCACTTGGTCCAACATTTATCAAACTTGGCTTTCATCTTAGCTACCAATTATGAACTAAGAAAAGTGTCTGGGTTCTTGCATCATTCAATCAATTGGATGTGAACATGAAAAATTTTAGGAAAATATACATTTGCAATGGGACATATGTTAACTGAGAAAGACATAATGACTTCAATAAGTAGTTTCAAATAGGCAGTAACGGAAACTTGCCCTTTCCCACTCTGTTTATCACAGCAAGGTCAGGATCAAGCTCCGGCTAGTGACAGGAAGCATTCCTGTATTTCTACAGCATTACCTAAAGCATTATGTAGGTTGAATTCCATGCATGGGAGATAACAACCAAAAACTAAGCTCTTCTGGCTGTTGATTCCAGTTTGCTGGGCAATTTCATTGAACCTCCGTTGTATTGGTTGTGAGCTTTGAACGTATCTAACACTTCATCGAATTTTGAACAATTGAATGTAGAACATATGCATGCAGCTGAGCGCAAATCTAACAATGACCATTGCTTAGGCGAGGCATATTTTCAGAGATCTGCTCTTTTATTCTCATAACAATATCATCAATAGTAGAACAATCATTCAAGGTAGTGTGGATCAAACTACTCTCATTCACGTACTAAACTAATAACATTTATAAATGTTAGTGACTGAAATTTTATTTTCAAAATTTAATCGTCAGAAAAAATTCTCAAAAAATTATGCAATAAAAATAATTAACTAAAAATGACTATCGTTCTGAGATCAAAATGCTTCGTACAAATTACTCTATTATAATAATAGTGAAAGCAGAAACAAAGGAAAGCTCAAGTGACAATCATATGACTAAATAACGAAAGCGACCAACAAACTGTATGCTCATACGTACGACAATCTTTCACAATGTTTTCTAAAGTCGCTTACATCAAAGTTTCAAACACAAGAAAACATAAAATAAAGTTGAAAGCAAAGAAATCTTCAGCTGAGCAGGTCCATAAAATCAACGGATCGGTCTTCGAAGAGCATAATCAACAACCTATTTTTCATATAACAAAATCATTTAGTACAATGGAGGGAAAAAGGAAAAAGAAAGGAAGAAGGACGAGAAGGAAAAGGAATGATGCCATATTAATTAATTAACCTGATTAATAACCAAAACTGACCTTGACATCGAGGCGAGATTTATGCTTAAGCATGCTTTTGGAACTTTTTCACTTCAATGGTGAAATTTCTAAGGGTTCTTCCATGTATGGAGGTAGTGAGGTAGGATTACGTCTAGACCATTTTATATCATCTTTTTGTTGAGTTGTAGTGTAACATTCCAACCTTGTGTCTTCCTCCTTCATAGCCAATTAAAATGTGTTCAGAAAATTTTCAAAACAAAAAGAAAAGCTCAATTTCACATAGGACATAAATAATTTAATGTTAATAGGAGCTTGGACAAGTACAGTTGTCCATGAACAGCTTCTCACAAATTTAAAAGGTTATGTTTTTCTTTAGACAATTTCTATTTCATTTCCTATTATTGTAATTCTTACATAATTTGACAAAACGAATAGATTAATTTCAAACCAGAAAAGAGAAAAAAATTATGTAAAAATAGCAGATTAATTTTTCCACCCTCAAATAATGGGACATACTCTGTTTCAATGCTTTCGTAATGTAATTTTGATGCTTTTATGCATGTAATATGATTAATGTAGCTCTTAATTAATTGAAAGTCCTTCATTTGATTGATGCAAAGTTTGATGTCATTGTATATGCTTTTCATTATTGACATCTTCAAGAGTAATGACATTATTAAAAACTTGGCTGAAATGTGTTGGGTGGATAAATACCTTTGTTTTAGCATGCACCATTAATGTGGAATCAACAGTGAAACTTGTAATCATCTGGGGACATTCTTTAATCTCTAATGAATCCAAAGATGGGAATACGAAATGATAACCCATGGAACTGAAGCTCACAATGCTTGCCAACTTTTTAAGGTGCAAGATCTCTAGTTGAGGAAACATCAACATTTCTTTCCCTTTTTTAACGACCCCCATTTCATCTTGGTCATGCCCTTGTGACGATGATGATGCCAAAATATCATCATTGGCAATTATTTGCTCCAACTTCTTACACCTCATTATTGATAGATAGCATAAATGTGGTAATCTTCGAATAAGCATCACTGGGAAGATATATGTCAACCCATTGCACTCGTATATTTTCAACTCCCTAAGATTGGTTGCAATTTGGATGGGACCCTTCCATATATCTCGTAGCCAAATCAAATTCGCAAGCCATATGTCCTTTAAACCTGAGATGAAATTTCCACCTTGAAGCAGAAATAGATGTTCAAAGTTCCCCAAAGTTATATATTCCATTGGTGATCTTTGTCCCAATTGGGTGTTAACCATGTGGCATGACTCAGCATAATCTATACATTCTTTGAAATCGATAGTCAACTTCTGCGCAAATACAAGAACAAGTGTTACTCCCTTGTATTCTTTAAATATCAATTAATTACCTATAGAATACTCTTATATTTGATTCCTACATCTTACTCAACTTGCAATTACATCCTATATGACATTATAGTAAGTAGTGTACATACAATTTTCAACAAAGTTTTAACTATTAATAAATGTCTAAACTTTAATTACTTCAAAATAAAATATTACAAGATTTACTCGTTGCATTGGATATAATTAAGACAAATGAAATAGAAGTCAATAATTATCTAATTAATCGAACAAATATTTAAAATTTAAAAAAAAAAAAAAAAACAAAGGAAAGAGAAACAAGTAAAAGAAGTACCACCTTTAGTGGAACACACTTGTTAACTTCTTTTTGAAGGATGAAGTTCATCAATCGAGGACACTGATCAACATCTAAAATTTCCAAAGCTGGTGCTTCGACAAAATTGTTTCCTGCAATGAAACTGCTCAAGGTTTTTAATCCTTGTAGTATTACCTTTTGTAGACAAGGAAAGCCCCGAGCCAAAGCAAGTGGGAACACATATTCTAGTTTTGGGCATCTCTCTATCTCCAAAGTTTTCAAGTTTGGCAAGCAAAGTGAGTTTGGTTCTATTTGATCATCATCACTTTCCGACTCCGTAAAAAAACATCCCGAAATATCACAAGAAACTATTTTGAGTTCTTCCAGCAGCTTTAAAGTTGGAACGACAGAGAGTGAGAAAAGAGATTTCAATTCTGTGCAGTCCATTATAATTACAACCTTCAGACTTTGGAGACTGACATAATGGGTGGGGCCTTTTAATATCCATCTCAATTTTGGTAAACCCTGTAACTCCAAATTCTCTAAATTACTGAATATTCCACTTGTTGGCACATGCTCTTGTGTTGTATCAACTAAGCATTCAATATCCTTGCAATATTTAAGGCGAAGGGAAGTTAATCCTTCCAGCAATGCATCCGGAATGAGATTTTTGTGATCCATAGTTTGATGGAGAGTGAGATCTTTTGTATTGCACAGCAATCCCTTGAATGTTGACAACCTTACTTGCTGGTCATAATTCACAATTTATCACATAAATAGAAGCGGAAAAAAATCATTAGTTACCAAAAGACAAGGCCAAACAAGCTCGTAAATTGCCTCCTTAAATTACTTGAAGAACAAAAATAGACATAACCACATGAGTTGAGTACACAACTCCAAGACCTCTACTTCAAATTGTTTTGAAAAATAGAAGATCTGAATCCAATCAAATAATATATCAAATATAGGCAACGAAAAAGACTAAACTTCAACGATTTTAACTACCGTGTTTCATCTACTACTTAATTGGGTCATTCACTAATTAGTTTAATTCTAAATAAAAGTTAACAAAAAAATAATTAATGGTCACATTAATTTGTAATGATAAAGAAACAAAAATATTATGCATTGTCAATTACAAAAGATCGTTATTATAGTTTTGAAATTAAAATGTACTTTCTTGATCAAAGATATAATTTAGCATGGGTAAAATTGATAGAGGGATATGGTTAAAGTTTTTAACTAACTTACTATGCTTTCAGTGAAAGTTAAAGAATGAGAGTAAATGTATTTTCTTGCGCACAAATAAATAAAATGAGTTAAAAATATATAAAACCGCTGATGAAATTGAATTAAAACATCTTATTAGAAACCAAATTATTTTATTACTAACATAAACACATAGCGATGAATATATGTGTGTATTTAGGTACACATTATGTATAGGACTGAATTGCCCAAGACTTTAACTTGAGAGCTTTAAAAACACCATGTCTTGAGCTTAACTAAAGCACAAATCACTTTTCCTATAAGCAAGATCAAAAGTTAAGAATTTAACATCAAAAAACTTGAAAAAGTTTTTAAAATAAATCAAATTGAACAGTGAAACTAGAAAAGGAGAATAAGAAAGTACCGTTAGGTCAACCTTCACAGATTCTAAATGAGCATTAACATTAGTTAATTGAGGGCAATTGATCACTGTAAAAAACTGTAGTCCTTGGAGCTCAATTTCTCGACCCACCATTTCTTTTGCAGGCTTGAGCACTTGTTTTAATTGATAGCAATTTTCCATTTTCAACTCTGTCATTTGTTGAAGCCCTTGTGGCGCCACCATCGTTGGAAAAATATACTCCAAATCACCACAATTTGTTACCTGGAGTGATGTTAACTTTGGGAAGCATAAGGAAGTGTGCGGATTCATGCTTGATGATATTTCTTCTTCATTACCTTCCAGTTCTGTGACTATTTGCTCCAATATACGACAGCGGTCTATCTTAAGATATTGTAAAAGCACCAAACTTTGAGCAAGAGAAAACGAGAAGAGTGATTTCAGTCGTGGGCAATTGCTTAACCTTAAATTCACTAAACGTTCAAGGCTTACATGTTGGGTTGGCAACTCCCATATGCAACTCAAATCAGACAAATTATGTAGAAATAACTGTCTCAATCTTGAGAGCAATGGTGCGCCATTTTCTTCTACCTTCGCCATCTGAAATATCACTTTCAGATTCTCACAGTTTTCAATTCTCACTTCTTTTAGATGTTGTAAGATCAATGAAGCTGGCACTTTTTGTTGTTTTCTGTCAGTGAAGCATTCTACATACTCATCCATGATTTGTGACACATCAAGAGCCTCCATATTGGAAAGTAACTTTGAAACTATATTTAGAGGAAACCCCTCAATTTCCAAGGACAGTTTATTTATGGGTGCCCTGTAACAACCAATCCTTTTATTTCTAGATCTTATTGGATATCTGTCTAACATGGTTCTGTAATCACTCATTGAATAAATGCTTATTTCATATCGGTCTAATTCAGGAAACTTAAAGTCTTTCAGCAAATGATAAGAAGGTACCTCCAAGTATAGTGCTTCCAATTTGGTCAAGAAATTTAACTCCGGGAGGATACCATTACTTGCCTCTCCACTTCCACTTGTTTCTTCAATCATGTTGATGTCTGAACCATTTAGGTACAGCTCCTCTAGCTGGCAGAAGTTTCGAATCAAGTTGTGGGGAAATCTTGATAAAAAACCACAATTGGTTAGATCCAACACTTTTAAATTTTTCAAGTTTCCAAACTCATCTGAAAATCCCTGGATTTTTGAACCACTCAAATTGAGAATTTCAAGCGTCGTTAGCTTTCCTAAGGATAAGAAGTCCATTAGCAGCGTGAAATTTTCCAAATGGAGAGCTCGAAGTTCTCTAAGGGACGTAAGAGCATTCAAGGAAAAGATCCTCATAGAATAACCTACCTCTGCAAGACTTAAAACTTTCAGCTCTTGCATCCCTTCGAAACATGCAACTGGTGTATCACAGTTATTAAGTAATAGAATTTTAAGCTTCGAACATAACAATCCCTCAGGAAAATCTTTTTCTTCGTTGTCTAACATTGAGATTGCCGTACAAGGTTCGAAGTTTTCATTTAATAATCCCAAATTAGATTTGATCATAAAGCCACTTTCTTCTTTGGATGTAATCCATACAGCAACATCACGAACCATGTCATGTAACTTAATGTGCCTGATAAAACCCAAACAAAAGTCAATACATTGTATAATTTATATATAAAAATAATTCTAGAAAATAAGAATATAAAAAAAAAAAAAACTAAAAAGTGAATAATAGGAATAAGAAAATAAAAAAAAAAGAAATAAATTTGCCAAGTTTCTTATCATATTTTACTGATAAAAATTCCTGAAAACCAAATGGAACATAAAATTTTGTCTTTAAAAGAAAGGGTGGGCTTGAAAAGAACTACTTGCCTTGTTAACAAATGTTGATATCTTAACAAGTTTACACACCTCAACGACTCACAGTCTGCCACTTCAATAATATAGTTTCAATTGAAAAAAATGACACATTTAAGTTTAAAAAGAAGCCATAATAATATATGTATATTTATATATATATATATATATATACTAGTAATGTATCTAATATAATGAAATTGCTATACGTTAAATTGGAAGTTAATGAACAATTAATCGAGAAGTCTGTAAGATAATATATATATATATATTCATCCATGGACATCTCTCTCTCTCTCTCTCTCTCTCTCCCTCTCTCTCTCTCTCTCTCTATATATATATATATATATATATATATATAAATAAAATTAACTAGTGAGCAAGAGTAACTGGAGCATCATATATTTTTTGCAAAAGTGGGAGAGGAGGTAACGGTGGCCTTTGCCCTAGATTTTAAAGAACATACCTTTGTTCATCTTCATCTTCGTCTCCTAATAACAAATAAGAATCTTTGAGGGATTTAATGGCGCCCAAGACTTCATGCCTCACTTCTGCAATCGAGGTAGCCTTCTCATATAGCTCCAAACCCCAAGCGTGTCGAACCAAGTCTTCCACAACAATTGAGTGATCTTCTGGATATAAAGCACACAATAAGAAGCATCTCTTGGTCTCTTCCTTCTGCAAGTAATCGTAACTGAGCTTTAGACACATATAGGCATTTTTTTCTTCCTCTTCCTCACCGTCGCCAATTTCCATTAATCTACTGCTTTCAAGTTTTTTGCGTGCTACTTCCCATCCTTTAACAGCTTCAGTACCTTTTAAAGCCCCTGCTAGTGTTACAATAGCTATAGGTAGGCCTTTGCATTCTTTTGCAACTTTCTTAGCCACCTCAGTAATATCCGGATCAGCTGTTTCGAGGCCTGCATTCATTTTGAACAGAGTCCATGCTTCATCTTCATCTAAAACGTCCACTGGAACCGTAACTTGACATTCCATAGATTCACATACCATCCTGCGACGTGTTGTCAAAATGATTTTACAACCCTTGCCATCTTCACCAAATCGAACGCCTATCTTCTTCAAGTTGAGCTTTTTCCACAGATCATCAAGGATTATTAGCACCTTCTTTTCATTTTGCAATCTAAGACACAATTCCTCTGCTTTCCCTTCCTGAGTCGTCTTCTCAAACTTTAAATGTAAGAAGTCCGCTATTTTATGCTGAATATATTCAATGTTTGGAGTTTGGGACACAACAACTTTTATAACGCTTCCGAAAAGTTGTAATTCTTCGGCTCTTTTGCCCACTTTAGTGACTAAGGTGGTTTTACCCACCCCTCCCATCCCCAATACTCCGATCACGTTGACTGTATCATCCTTCAATATCTCCATGATCTCCTTGAAAGCAGCAGTTGAAGATTTGGAAGCCACAAGATCCTTAGATATGACGAACTCTAAGCCAGGAAGCTTAGCACGGTGGCCGACTATTTCAATTAATTTGGATTTTTCTAGGAGAGCTGTGATACCCAGTGTCTTCATCTCAATCTCCTTACTTAATCGATAACGCCAACTCCAATTAGGACACCAACGAAAGCATCGCTTATTTTCTTCAATTCTAAGTTTCAAACTCTCTACATCACTTATGGCATTTGCTGCATTTCTCAACCACTCCTCTACATATTCCTCAATTACTTGAGTTTTAGTCTGCAATTTAGCCTCTTCAACTTTTAGATTCAGTTGAGTTTGTTCAATGCTCAATGTATTTTCTTGGTGTCGTAGCTCCTGAACGATCTTATGAAAACGAAATAAGTAACGAAGACGGCGTTCTATTGGCTTCACCAGGTAGTCTACCATCAGTGTTCCCACGGCATTGGAGGCAGCAGAGAGACAGAAGCCCTCGGCCATTATGGGTAATCTGAAAGTCACAAAACAATTCTGCTAAGCCTAAGCTAAACGATATAGAATTTACACTTTACGCACAAAAAAAAAATGATGAAAAAATTGGAACCTACCACTCAACACGAAGATATATGCAAATGTTTTGAGAACTAGCTTCGAAGAAAGTGCTCTAACTATGAAAGGAAAGTAGTTCAAGCTGTGAAGCAAAAATAAAATAGATATTTGTTATGAAGGGACTAATGAAATGGAAAAATAGAGATTAATGAAAACAAATTTTAAAATAACTTATGGATTAAAATATATTCTATATATTATATATTCATCATGAAATATTCAATATGAAGTTTAGTAATTTTTTTAATAAGGAATTCAATGATAATAAAAATTAATCCATATTTAAAAAAAAAAACCCACCTCTTGCCAAGCATGACCGTACAAACCTACATAATTTAATAAATTAATCACATCAAATTGAGTAAACATGGAACTAAGACAACTTAATTATATGTGTTAAATAAATTAGCATTTACATGAAACTATGTTATTTAATTTCATTTGCAAAAAATTTCAATTTTATGAAATGAATGATAATTTGTAAATTTATAGTAAGTTATTCAATTATTGACTTAACTTAAGAATTTACAAATGTCCACAAGTTGGGTCGGACCAGGTTGTAGTTTGAAAAATTTTTAAATTCTAAACTTAAGTTCGTATTTGATTGGCTTGACCCATATGTTTAATCTAAATCACTGTTCATCTTATTAAAAATTATTTTTATATTAATATTTATATATTTTATAATTAAATTTAAATAAAAAATATATTCTTTAAATATAAAAATACTGTTCAGGATCGAGCTGGCTCAAAACAAGAAAAAGCAAGCCTTGGCCCAACCGGGCCGAACTTGCCCTCCTAACTCATGAAGAAGTCTACTTCGGATCCTATATATACATATATAGTCATATAGTTTATTAAGAATATTTTACTTTAATAAAATGTTTAAGATTAATAAGGAAATAGAAAAATAAAATAATAATAATAATAATAAACAGATACAACATGATTATACACTACGAATACAGCATAGAAAAATATTTAAAATACAATACGATACGAAAATAACATAAACATGACATAAATAGATGAAAGTGTCAAAATCTATATAAATCAAATTTATTAACATGTCAAGTTCAAATAAATATATAATACTTTAAATATGATTATGATATAAAAAAGCAACACAAAGAATGATCGTGACGCATATTTGAGAGTTTTATAATATTGTCAATTATACTTGACAATTTCAAATATAACAAGATAGTACGACATGCACATACCCATGAAAAATAATTAAAAAATTACAAAAATTAAATATGAACACAATATGAATATATAAACGTATCAAAATCAGCATAAAACGAATTATTAACAATCAAATTTTATATAAATTAGAATTAAACCCATGCTTTGCCAGGTTTTTTAAATTTTTTTACTAATTAATTAATAATTTTTTATTTAATAATAAAAATTAACTTCAATAAGATTAATATTAATATTAATAAAATTATATTTTGTTAATTATAAAAATAAAATTTTTGATTTTTATAAATTATTTAATATAAATGTATTTTCAAATGTTATTTATATATTTTTAGAAATATTTAGACCTTATTGTATAGTGCATATTTTTATTGAAAAAAGGTAAAAATTTATAAATGAAAAATAAAAATAATAAATTTGTGATTGCATTTTGTTCTCTCTTTATGTTGACTTTAAAAAATAGGCAAAACATAAAAGAAAAAATTACCGAGAGGTAGTAAATGAAAAATAAAAATAATAGAATTGCGATTTGTATTTTATTCTCTCCATAGGCTAACTTAAAACTATATAAAAAACAAATGCAGAACTTAAAAGAAAATTACCGAAAAGCAAAAGAATTTGACACATGTATCATAATCATTTCCAGCATCATTTTAAAAATAAAATACAATAATTTTTTAACTTTTTTTTCCTAATCGAGTCTAGTGAAGATCTTAAATTGATGTCTGTCTTGACGTACGGAGTAGTGTCTTTAAATATATCATTTTAAAATAAAATAAAAATAAAAAATTTAAAACTAAAAAAATAAGAATAGGTAAAAAAATTTCTTTTTTTTTTTTCCTAGGTTGAGCAGGTATCTTAAACCGATCAACAAATGAACATGGGAACCAACTTTTTTAAATAAATTATTTAAAAACAAAATAAAATGATTTTCTTATTTTAAAATATTTCTCAAGCAGTCGTTACAAATTTTAAATCAACCTGCTATTTAAATTTTAGACAAACCCTTATAAATAATAAAAAAACTTAAAACTAAAAAAACTAAAATAACTTAATAAAATAAATTTGTTTTAAAATTTTTTCTTTAAACATGTCGGATATAGATCTTAAATAGACTTGTGACTCAATGTCTAGTCTAATCCATTTTAAATACATCATTTAAAAATAAAAATAATTTATAAAATAAAATTTTTTAAGTTGGATATAGAACCTAAATAACTCGTAAATTAAAGTGCAGAACAACCCTTTTAAATAATCACTTAAAATAATAAAACTTAAAACTAAAAAATTAAAAATAATTAATAAAATAAATTTTCTTTTAAATTTTTTCTCATAGTGGAGTTTGCATCCTAAATCAATATGCAAGTCAACGTGCAGATCAGCACCTTTTAAATATATTATTTTAAAATAAAATTAAAAAAAATCTAAATATTAAAAAAAATAACACGAAAATAACATGAAATATAAAATAAATATATAAATATGCCAAAATATACATGAAATAAATACAAGAACTTAAATCACTCTCCTCTTTCTTCCCGTCTGAAAAAGAAAAAAAAAAAAAACACTTTTGGACTCACTAAAAGAAAAATAAAATAAAAATATGATAATATTTCAAAAATATCTCTTAAATCTTTAAGACTAAAAAATAATAAAATATGCATTTAAATATGCGTCCACCCTTTAAAGGAAAGAAATAAACGCTCCAACAAATCAATTCGGGACACCTTAAGAAAGTACCACCCTAGACTACCTAGTTCAACTCGCTGAGTCTATCACCACACTCCAAAAAGCTAAGTGCTATGGTATTAGATCCTTATTGAACCTATATCACCCCACTTGAAAAAGCTGAGTGGTATTATGTCTTTCTTGAACCACTTAACACAATAGAAAAACACCATGAAAAAAAAACAAACAATAAATTTAATATAAATTTTTATTTATAGTTTTAAACCGTTTTTAGATTATTTACTGAAATAGGTTAATTTTTTAAAACTATCGAGAAATCGACATTTGATTAAACAACATTTAATTTTTTAAAGCAAACATTTTTTAAAACTATAAAGGGCTTCTTCATTAAAATAATATATATTTTTTATTTACGATTTTAAACAGTTTTTAAATTATTTACTGAAATAGGTTAATTTTTTAAAACTATTGAAAAATCGACTTTTGATTAAACGATTTTTTAACATTTCTTTGGAAAATCGATCAATCAAATGCTAATTTCCTAACATGTAGATTGTGAAATCAGCACTTCATTGGCCGATTTCCTAGCACTCACAACAAATATACATATCGTTATATAAATTTTTTAAAAGAATTTCAAAAAAATAAGTTGATGATTATTGAAAAAGAGATAAACCAGAAAAAAATAATAATTATTAATAAAAAATTATTATTACCTTTTCACCCTTGATTCTATTTTCTCTTTACTGTTGCTTTTTTTACGTTCTTAATGAAACCGACCCTTCTCATATATATATATAATATACATAAATTATATATATAAATATATAGATTATGCATAAAATTTATATATATTAAAAATAGTATTTACAAATAATAAAATATTAAAAATTATTTTTTATTAATTTTGAGTTAATATTTAAAAATAATAAAAAATAAAAGTATTTTTTATATTAAATCTTGAATTATCATTTACAAATAATAAAAAATAAAAATATTTTATATTAAATTCTGAATTATTATTTAAAAACTAATAAAAAATAAAAAATATTTTATATTAAATCTCGAATTATCATTTACAAATAATAAAAGATAACAATCTTGAATTATATTTTATATTAAAATTTGAATTACGATTTAAAAACTAATAAAAATAAAAAAATATTTTATATTAAATCTCGAATTTCTATTTAAAAATAATAAAAGTATAAAATATTTTATTAAATCTTGAATTGATATATTGTATATAATATAATATAATATAATATATTTTTAGAAAATTTTCTAACATGTTGATTTCCCAAAATTTTTTTCATGCAAATTGTTTTGTAATTTTTTTGCATCGATTGAGAAATTGGAGAATGAAGTGCCTATTTTTTCGCATCAATTGAAAAATTAGCCAATGAAGTACCAAAATATAAAATATTTTTTATTAAATTATTTTTAAATAGTAATTCAAGATTTAATATAAAATATAATTCAAGATTTTTTTTTATTTGTAAATGATACTTTGGGATTTAATATAAAATATTTTTTATTAGTTTTTAAGTATTAACTCAAGATTAATAAAAAATAATTTTTAATATTTTATTATTTGTAAATACTATTTATATATTTATATAAAATTTTTATATATTTTTATTTATATGGGAAAGGCCGGTTCCATTAAGAATATAGAAAGGAGCAACAACAAAAAAATAAAATAAAAACAGAGGTAAAAAAGTAATTATAATTTTTGTTAATAATTTTAATAATTATTATTTCCTTCGTTATAATTATTTTTTCTATTTTAACTCTTTTTTAATAATTATTAATTTATTTTTTTCTGAAATTCTTTTAAAAATTTATATAATTATATGTATATATGTTATGTGTGTTGGGAAATCGACCTATAAAGTGTCGATTTCCCAACAATTCGAAAAAATTAAAAGCTATATATTTGAAAAATCGATATTTGATTAAGCGACTTTTCAATCTGAGAAATCGTTTAATCAAGTGCTGATTTTTCAATAATTTTAAAAAATTAATCTATTTTAATAAATAATCTCAAAATAATTTAAAATCATAAATTAAAAATTAAAAAAATTATATTATTTTAATAAAAAAAATCTACAATAGAGACATCAAACTGAATAACCACAAGAAATAAAATCCAAACTAATTAAATGGTTCAAAGCCCACAAGATAAAAACCAAATAAAAGCTAAAATAAAAATACACATAAACCCAAGACCCAACAAAAAAATTCAACAGCCCAAAAAGTAAATAGACAAAAGAATTCTTAAACAATAATCAAAATTCCTCCTGAGTATCCACGGACTTAAATTTTTAAATATAGCAGATTAGAATTAAACATCGCGTTGCCAAGGGCTTTTAAGTTCTTTTACAAATTTTTTTATTAATTAATAATAAAAAACTAATTTTAAATTAAATTTTATCAAATAATTATTTATTATTTTTTAAATTGTAATAATGTTAATAATATAATTATATTTTGTTAACTATGAAAACTTAAATTTTTTTAATTGATTATTTATGAATTATGTAATACAATTGTATTTTCAAATGTGATTTATATATATATATATATATATATTTTAAAAAATATTTAGACATTGTTACATGGTGTATATTTTTATTTATGAGAGTAAAAAAATTAAAAAAAAATCAATCTGCGACTCAACATCTTACACAATCCTTTTAAACATATCATTAAAATTAAAAATAATTAATAAAATAAAATTCAAAACTTTTTTTGAGTAGATAGGGTTTAGATCCTAAATCAATCCGTGAGTTAATATGCGGATAAACCTTTAAACATATCAGTTAAAAATAATAAAACTTAAAACTAAAAAAATTAAAAATAATTAATAAAATCAATTTCTTTTTAAAATTTTTTCTCAAGCAAATCAAATGTAGATCATAAATTGATTTGCGAGTTAATATGTGGACCAACCCCTTAAATATATCATTTAAAAATAATAAAATTAAAAATTAAAAACCTGAAAATAATTATAAAATCAATTTATTTTTAAAATTTTTCTTAAGCTAGTCGAGCTTGGATCTCATATTGATATTCAGTGGACTAACTTCTTTAAATATATCATTTAAAAGTAAATGTAAAGAACTAAAATCTAAATATCTAAATAAAATAAAATAAAATAAATATACAAATATATTAAAATATACATAAAACGAAGTGCATAAATTTAAATATTTCATTCCTTCCTCTTTCTCCCTTCAAAACTTTAACCTCACTAAAAGACCGTATAAAACAACACTACCCTTAGTATTTCTAGAATACTTCTGGAGTCTCAAGGACTCAAAAATAATAAAACACGTATAGAGACTTATAGTAACTTGAATTCCAACACATCATAAATATACAAAATCAAAAATCAAAAGTAAAAGAAAAGAATAATTATTAATTACCTCAATTCAGAGACCGTGGATTTAGTGATCCTCGCCACATGCAAGAGTTCTTTCAACAGATTTAGAAAATTAATAAGATGCAGCTTCTTGTAGTAACTGAGTCTGAAACCCATATAACAATAACTTCAACATTGAAAAAAAAAATGGCTGAAGATAGATACATTTAGTGCAACAGAAAAGCTCAATAAATAATAATTGACACAATTCATTCAGGTAATTATGCAAACTTTACAATCAATTTCTTTATTTATTTTAATAAGGGTAGTTTGACGCTCTAATTACCTCACTTGGATTGTCTTCTGAAGTTTTGATATGCTGCTCCAATGGATTTAACTCTTCAACACGACTCTGACTATGAGATTAAAGGATCGGAAGCAACTAGAAACCAAATGAAACAAAGACAGAAGTTTTTCCTATTTTTATTTTAAAAAATAGGAGTAGAAATTAACCAACTATAAAGGAATATTACAGAGATTTTTACTTTTGTTATTTTCTTTTGAGTTGAAAGGAGACTAGAATTTAAGGAAAAAGGACATCAAATAAACTTGCATTTGGCCTTTTGTTTTTGGGATGAAAAGAAAAGAAGTTTTATATAATACCAGTACAGAGATGAGAAGTTGAAGCAAAGACAATAAATGGAAAATGAAAACACCAGTAGAAGAGTAAATGAGTATATGTAAACCTACTCAAACTCAACTTCTTAAATACCACTTAAAAGTTTTATATAATAATTGAATCTAAAATTTAATTTAATTACTTCATTCAATTCTTTAAAAAGAAAATGGTATTTTAAATCTCAACGTACGATATCATTTCACTTAACACCAAATTGTGATTTTTTTTTTAAAAAAAAAATTCAAGTAAATTACAAAACAAAATCCAAACTACGTGGCAGGAGTAGGTAGTAGGTTCTAAAATATTGATCTCAGCGAACTAAAAATTGTCTTTTCCATTTATACACAAACGGTATAAAATTGAAGATTTATATTTTCATATCATATTTATATATTTTGTTATATCATAATAAAATTTGAAGTATTTTATATTCATATAAATTTTTACACATTAATATTGTTAGTTTCGAGCTACTGCAAAATGAACAACTGGTTAAAACGATACTGGAATAAATTAAATAATCTAATCGAAAAATCATGGAATAAATATACGTGTTACCAAAAATTCGAAACGTCAAATGTTAAATGATCGAGTCAAGGTTGAATCTCCGACTTTAAGACGTTTATTGCCTGCCACCAATGTGTTCGACAGTATTTGCAACACGTCTCCGAGACCTCCTCGATCACGTTGCGATTGTTAACACTTACAAGCACAATACTATAAACCAAAGGTTATGAAATTCTCTTTCGGATGACTAGAGGAATAGAGAGAAATAGAAGAAAGGAAGATGCTTTTTGATATGTTTTTTCTTCTCCTGTTTTACACCTATTTATAGGTGTTAAAATATAATCTGATAAAATTTAAAAGGATAAAAAATCTTTTTCAACTTTTAAAATTTAAATTTAAAATTTAGATTCTAAAAATCTGGATAATATCAGACTTTAAATTTTAAAATTTAAATTTTAGATGACAATTTAAAATTCAAACGGAATATCTTATCCAAACTAGATTATCTTCCTCTTCACGTGGGTATTATGAGAACAATTTCTCATTCACCTCGGATATCAATCATGCATCGTATTTATGCACTGTGTATACACATAATATCTTTATTAATATCCAACAAACACTACGTATTATAAGATTTTTAGACATATATTCATATTTTTAAAATTTAAATTTCAGATGATAATTTAAAATTCAAACAGAATATCTTATCCAAACTAGATTATCTTCCTCTTC